>ML345552.1:0-11849 GCA_005239505.1 Nicotiana paniculata | reverse complement strand
TATATATATATATATATATTTCAAATGAGTAATATTAATTTTAATTAACTATAAAAATTTAAAACATATGTTTTGAGAACATCATGGAATACATGTTTGATAAAATAAATTAATATGTATAAATATTATGTAATAACATTATTCAAATATTTGACAAAACTAATCTATCAATTCTAACTAAAAAACGAACAACATGCAATGTGAAATAACAAGTCAATACTACTAAATAAGTAAATTGGAACCATAAAATAACACAATTTCAGAATACAACAACAAACAACAACAAATTCAGTATGATCCCAATAGGTAGGGTCTGGGAAGGGTAGTCTGTACGCAGACCTTACCCCTACCTAATACAGGTAGAGAGGTTGTTTCCAATAGACCCTCGGCTCAGGAAGGGCAAGAAGAAGAAAAGGAAAGCAAGTAAGGAAGAAAGAAGAAAGAGAAAAGAAAAAGGGAGAGATAAAGGATAAGTAGTACTAAATAATAGCAACGGGGAATACAATACCTGAGGCGAACAAAACCGCATAACGTAATAAAAATCTAAGAATATGAAGGGACATGCATGCTACTAAGACTATCGGTGAACAACTAAAAACTACCCACTAACCGTCTACCTTAATCATCAACCTCCACACCTTCATATCAAGGGTCATGTCCTCGGTGAGCTGAAGCAGTACAATGTCCTATTTAATCACCTCTCCCCAGTACTTCTTACGCCTACCTCAGCCTCTTCTCAAACTCTCCATGGCCAACCTCTCACATCTCCTATCATGAGCATCTTGTCCTCCACGGAGGCTACTCCCACTCTGTCCCGGATAGCTTTATTCTTAATCTTATCTCTCCTGGTACACCAACACATCCATCTCAACATCCTCATATCTGCTACTTTCATCTTCTGCACGTGAGAGTTTTTGACTGGTCAACACTCAGTCCCATATAGCATAGCCGGTCGAACCACCACTCAATAAAACTTACCCTTAAGTCTTGGCGGCACATTCTTATCACATAAAATACCGGAAGTGAGTCTCCACTTCATCCATCCTGCTCCGACGCGATGTGCGACATCTTCGTCAATCTCCCAGTTACCCTAGAACGCAATTTCAGAATGCAAAAAATAACACAATTTCAGAATGCAAAAAAAAAAAAAATAGTTTAACATATGTCAAATTGCAACATATAAAATAAGTTCCAATCAACTTAAGATTAGGAAATATAATAAGTATTTAATCTCAAACAACAACAAAAATCTTGGACTCACTCATTATATATTAGGTTTGTTAGTGATTCATTATTTCTAATATTAGGAAGTGTAGTTAAAACTAGAATAATAATGCAGTTACGCTAAATGAAGAAAATAAAATAAATAAAAAATAAAATATACGAGAAATTAAATGAAATTACAAGAAGTAAATATAGAGAAATAAAATATAAATAATGTACAAAGAAAAATATTTTTTAAAATTTAAAAAAATAAAAAGGAATTAAAATAATGGAAATAACATAAAAGAAAGCAATTAAAAAGTAATTTTGTAATTAAATAGTATAATTATCACTAATTCTCACATCCCCTTGAGAATTGGATAGTGTAATTATATCTCTCCAATTACACTCAATTTCATGTTGACGAAATAATTACTTGGCCAGACAAACATGTCAAACTGTGTTATTACACCCAAATTCAACTCCCAAGTGGCTTTCCAAACAGGCTCTTAAGGTTTGACAAAGAGGTAGTCCTTTCATCCTAATCTTGTATATTATACTCCATAGGCATAGTAGATTATATTTATGAAGAGAAATTTATATTTAAACATCAACTCATGAAATCTTGGAAAACAAATATTGAAATTGGATGGTAGAGAAGGCGGATAATGTTGGGTTTGGTTGATCAATATCGTTTTGAGTTTCTAACAGAACGACTTGATTTCATTACACGTTTAACAGATAAATTGGAGCCAAAATTCGGGAATTGACCTTCGAATGGTAAAATATGATTTTTTGCTTAACTTGTGAAGTTGAACCTAAGTGTTATCTACTTAATTGACCTAGTTGGAATTGTTGTGACGCATTATTGATTTATATGAGCTCGTACATATCGATTGTGATCATTGGCGTCGTTGGAGCATTTTGTTAATTTTAGAGCGTCATAATGTTATTTTGGAGTTTTGACTTGAGATAAGTTTATTAGACTTACTTTTCTTGGGGAATTTTCTCTACAGCATGATTTGAGTCTATATCTGAGTTATTTGTAGATATATATTTGTGCTTGAGGGGACAAGTGAGTAAGGATCACCATGTATTTTGAATTGTGTTACATATTCATTAAAAAATTTATTTTCAAACTTGTTGAAAATGACACTTGAGACAAAAGTTATAAGTTTTATTAGAACTTATGTTCTTGAAAAATGAATAAAATGTTTGAGTTCTATTGTTATAATTTTTATAAAATGTAAAGTGTAACATTTTTTCGGAATATTTGCATATAGAAATAGCACTTGTTAAATATTTAAGGATTGAAACCTATTTTGTTAATCACTTTAACATAAAATGAGAAATGATTTCATTTGATTTTTGTTCAAATGGTTGAATCGATTACTAATATCGTAATTTGATAAAAGTAGGTCTTTTGAGGCTACTAAGATATGAATCTATTTTTGGAATATTAAATAGTTTAGGAGATACTAGTAGAGACCGTCGAGATTGATTTGAATGTTGAATTCGTTAACATGGAACTACACCATTAGTGTAGGAACATAATCCAAGGCTAAGTCAAGGTCTATGAGATAAAGCCCCCTGTTGTGCCAGCAGATGATCATTACTTTATGTAATGATGTTAAGTCGGCTGCATGGTACTACGGAAAGTCGCCCGCACAAGTGAGGATTCAATACGTACAGCTAGGTTGATCACTTAGTGATTATTCTTATGTTGGTGTCTTATAGGTTAGAAAGTAAAAGAGGATTTTCTTATTGTCACGATCCGGAATTTCCACCTTCGGGACCGTGATGACGCGTAATATTTCACTTGCTAGACAAGCCAACGTTAGAGGATCTTAAGCTAATTTAATCAATTACGAGAAGTAGAAACAATTAAGCCACCTGAAAATTAATACTGAGTGCAAAATAACAAAACATCTTTAATATCTAAGTACAACCCGGATCTGGAATCACAATTCACGAGCTTCTTGAGTTTCTACAAACAAGGTTTGAAATAAATACAAATGTCTTGAACGAAAAAGAACAGTAAACTAGGGGAGATGGAAGGGGACTTCAAGGCCTGCGGACGCCAGCAGAACTACCTCGAGTCTCCAAAAGCAAATCCAAGCTGAAACACCTCACGGACACCTGGGATAAATACCAAAATCTGCACAAGAAGTGCAGAGTGTAGTATAAGTATAACCGACCTAATGTACTCCATAAGTGCCGAACCTAACCTCGACGAGGTAGTGACGAGGCTATCACAAGACACCACATAGAAATAAACATGTGCACATAACAATATACGTACAATACAATAACAACTAAAAGCTAAACATGTGATTATGGGAGGGGACATGCGAAAAGGGGGTACAAGATACGATAAATACTACAGGGAATGATAACAACAAACAATCAATAAGCCTTTAACCAGCAAGATGAATAAATCATAATGAACAAAACTGCACAGCATCACCCTTCGTGCTTTTACTCTCAACCTCATTATGAAACAAGAATATCGGCACGACGTCACCCTCCGTGCTTTTACTCTCAACGTCACTACTCTTAACCTCAATGTGAAACAATAATAACTGCACGACATCACCTTTCGTGCTTTTACTCTCACTTTCATCATAATCAATAGATACGGCACGTCATCACCCTTCGTGCATTAACACTCTCCCTTACCATATAACAGTGAACATCAACAAAAGGAAGACAGAATAAGCAAGAACATGCCTTACATTAACAATGTTTCCACAATACCATCCTCAACTTCGGAAAATACTACTCAAATATCTCAAATATCTCATAAATGCGAAAAGAACGGTCAATTTAATAATTAACCAGACTAAGCATGGTTATCAAGATCAAGGAAAGAAAGAAATTGCAAGAAAACAAGTTACACCACGTGCTTTGACCCAAAAACAATGCATAAGTACTCGTCACCTCACATATATGTTGTAGTAAACATATAAACATGTAGCAAATAGGCAAAGAAGTCCTAATTCCTCAAGTCAAGGTTAATCACGACACTTACCTCACTCCAAAGACCAATTCAAAGCTTTACCGGGGCCTTTCCCCTAGAATCTGCCTCCAAACCACTCGTATCTAACCACAATTGACTCAATAATATCAAATATTTCTAAAGGAATCAATTACAATGCATAAATTTAGAATTTCCAAACTTTCCCCCCAAAAAGTTAAAAATCGACCCCGGGCCCACTTGGACAAAATCCGAGGTTCAGACCAAAATTCATTTACACATTCACCCCCGAGCCTGGTTATATAATTTGTTTCGAAATCGGACCTCAATTTGAGGTCTAAATTCCAATTTTACAAAAATCTCTAATTACCCAAACCCCTAATTTCTATCAAATCCAAGATTTTAGGTTGAAAACTTATGAAATGTAATTGGTAATTGAAAGAAAGTAGGTTAAAATCACTTACCAACAAATTGGGGAAGAAAAACTCTGGGTAAATCGCCTTTAGGGATTTCTAGTTTTGAAATTTTGAAAGAATGGCAAAATCCCGTAACTGGATCTGTTTTTAATCACATGGCGTCAGGTATTCATCGCGTTCGCGTGAAACCTGACGCGTTCGCGAAGAGCAAAGCCTCAGTGGCTTACGCGATCACGAGTTGATCTACGCGTTCGCATAGGCTTAGCCCCCTAGCCTCCGCGTTTGCGATCCCTGCATCGCTTTTGCATAGAACAACAGTCAAGTCTCACCCCAGCCCATCCAAAGCTACGCGTTCGCGTGGGTGTGGATTAGTCCCTCCACTGCTCCGCATTCGCATCCTGTTCCTCGTGTTCGCATAGAGTATTTTCCCCAGTCTCAATTTATCTTTCACAATCGCGGTTGGATATATGTGATCGCATAGAAGCTTACACCAGACACCAACAGGAATGAGAAAAACTAGAAATTTTTAAGTTTAAAAGGTCCGTAGACTATCTGAAACTCACCCGAGCCCTTAGGGGTCCAAACCAAATATGCACACAAGTCCAAAAACCTCATACAAACTTGCTTGCACGATCAAATTTCCAAAATAACACCTAGAATTGTGAATCGGATGCCAAAATCAAATGAAATTTCTAAGAAACTTTAGAACTTCTATTTCAACAACCGGACGTCCGAATCACGTCAAATCAACTCCGTTTCTCCTCAAATTTGATAGACAAGTCATAAATATAGCAATGAACCTATACCAGATTCCAAAACCAAAATGCGGACCCGGTATCAACAAATTCAAATATCAGTCAATTCTTTAAAATCACTAAATCTTTAAACTTTCAATTTTTGACAAAAATCAATAACTCGAGCTAGGGACCTCGGAATTCGAATATGGGCATACGCCTAGGTCCCAAATCACGATACGGACCCACCGGGACCGTCAAAATACATATTCGAGTCCGTTTTCTCAAAACGTTTACCGAAGTCAACTCAAATAAATTGTTAAGGCAAGATTTTATATTTTATCAGTTTTTTAACATCAAAGCCTTCCGGAAAAATACTCGGACTGCACACGCAAATGGAGGAAGGCTTAAGAAGCTATTTGAGGCTTCGAAATACAGAATTTAGTTCTAAAGCTCAAGATGAACTATTGGGTCATCATACTTATGTTTAGGTCGAAGGAGCCAAAAGTTCAATAATTTAGAAATTGAAATGGTTTTATACAATTTTTATTAAAATCGTGTATTGATATGAATGTATTAAAAGTTTATATCATGGTTCTGTAATGACAAGGTAGGCCGTTTTGAGAGTTAGCGCCCCGATCCCCTAATAACTGTTTTCCCCATGTCTATTTCTGCTTTTGGGACTTGTTGGAACATTGAGTGGTGAAATTCAGAGAGTTTTTGGACACATAGTCCTTCTGTGTGAGTTTAAGCCTTAGAAATCAGACCATAGTTGGAACTGCGGGAAGACGGGTCCGGAATGGAATTCCGTCGAATGTGTTAGCTCTGTTAGGTGATTTTGGAGTTAGGAACGTGTCTGGAATGTGCTTTCGAGGTCTGTAGTAGATTTAGGCTTGAATTGGCGAAAGTTACAATTTCGGCGATTTCGGATAGGTGAAATTTTGATATCGGGCTCAGAACGGAATTCTGAGAGTGGTTGTAGGTCCGTTGTATCATTTGTGACCTGTGTATAAGATTTGAGGTCATTCGAACTAGTTTTGATGGGTTTCAGCATCAGTTGTAGATTTTGGAAATTTCATAAGTTCTTAGGCTTGAATCTATGTATAATTGGTGAAATTGGTGTTATATGGTGTTTTGGAGGATATACTAAGTTTGGGTAAGGTATTAGGACTTGTTGGTAAGTTTGGTTGAGGTCTCGGGGGCCTCGGAGATGTTTCGGATGCTCAACGGGTGAATTTAGAACTTGGAAGAACAACTGAACCATTGCTGGTTCTGGTGTCTCACACCTGCGATGAACTTTCCACAGGTGCGAACACGCAGGTGCGGATGAGGGGCTCACATGTGCGGGCTTGGCCAAGTCACCCAGTCCTCGCAGGTGCGGTTGGTTTTCCGCAGGTGCGGCCAATTGACCGCAGGTGCGGCCCCAAGCCTTTTAGTGGGTTTTCGCACCTGCGATGGAATTTCCGCAAGTGTGGTCCAAGGGGCGCAGATGCAGAAATCGCTGGGCAGTTATATCAGATTCGAGGGCTTGAATTTCATAACTTCAAAAATCAATTGGAGCTCGGGTGTGGGCGATTTTGGAGTGAGATAACAATTCCTAACCCTATTCCCTTTGTATATCATTAATCTATGTCCATTTCTTCCATGCAATTAAGGGATTTAGGTGAAAAATCATGCAAATGGGAAAAAGTTTCCCTAATTAGAAAATCCGAGAATTTAATAGGATTTTGTCGTCGGTTTTCGATGATTCTTGTTTGAGTGAGTTCGTGAGTGAATGGGTGTTCTAAATTTGTAACTTTCACTCGATTCCGAGACGTTGACTCGAGGGACTTTTTGGGCTATTTTCCTAAATTCGCATATTAGCCTCGAACTTATTAGCTATTTTGATTCCTTAAAGTGATATTTACATTATGCAATCGAATTGAATAGATTTGGGCCATTCGGAGTCAGATACTCGTGGCAAGAGCATGGTTTTGAGTTGAGTAGCGCAATCGAGGTAAGTGGCTTGCCTAACTCTGTGTTGGGGACTTCCCCTAGGCTATTTTTAATACTGTTTATGTTGATTGGGCGCCGTGTGCGTTAGGTGACGAGTACGCACATGGGCCATTGTTACAAAAAATCTATTTTTCCTCCATGACTTAAACCATTTCACTCCTATTTCACTGATTCCTGTATTGACTATGTAGTTTAGATTAGGAAACAACATGCCTACCTGTTCTACTTGAATTTTCCCTAGCTACTACTATATGTACCATGTTTAGGTAGTTTTATCCATATTTTTTTCTGTGATGTTTCCTGAACTATTTTAAATAAAAATTGTATCCTGTATTTGTACTGCATTGCATATTTAAATTGGGACTACAGACTAGATTTCGGGAGCTTTCCCCCTGTACTGCATTGCATATTTAAATTGGGACTACGGACGAGATTTTGGGAGCTTCCCCTTGTACTGCATTGCATATTTAAATTGGGACTACGGACGGGATTCTGGGAGCCTTCCCCCTGTACTGCATTGCATATTTAAATTGGGACTACGGATGAGATTCTGAGAGCTTTTCCCCTGTACTGCATAGCATATTTAAATTGGGACTACGGACGAGATTCAGGGAGCTTTTCCCTGTACTGCATTGCATATTTAAATTGGGATTACGGACGAGATTCCGAGAGCTTTTCCCCCTATACTGCATTGCATACTTATTACTATGATATATGTTGTGCTGAGCCGAAGGCTCCCTGTTATTATTTCCTTTTTGCTCATTGTTTCTACTGATTTGCCTCAGCTTATTATCTCTCTCTGTCACATTTTTATACTGTTTTTCTATAAAAATCCAGTAGAGCCTTAACCTGACCTCGTCATTACTCGAATGGGATTAGGCTTGGCACTTACCGGGTACCAATTTGTGGTGTACTCATGTCCTTTCCTGCACATATTTTTTTCGTGTGCATATCCACGTACCAACACTCAGTTTCGTGGCTAGGGGTACGAGCAACAACTGTTAGGAGACCGAAAGGTAACTCTGCCGCGTCCGCAGAGTCCTTCGAGTCACCTTCCACTCCAGATTTAGATAGATTTCTTTTTCATGTAAATTCCCTCTCGTTGTGTAGAGCTATTTTGAGACAGAGCATGTGACTAGAGTGATATTCCGGGTTTTGGGAAAGTTGTATTTTGTATGCGCCAAGTGGCGATGCTTCATTGTAGACTCACTTATTCCATCTGTATTTCTATTGTTTTTATTTAGTATGTGTTTTCGAAATTAGGCTTACCTAGTCATAGAGACTAGGTGCCGTTACGATGCCTTCGGAGGGGAAATCGGGTCGTGACAAGTTGGTATCAGAGCATCTAGGTTCATAGGAGTCACAAGTCACAAGCCGATTTATTAGAGTCTCGCAGATCGGTGCAGAGGCGTCTGTATCTATCTTTGGGAGGCTATGTAACTGTTAGGAACAATCATTTTTCTTTGATTTCCTTTTATCGTGCGAGTTATTGACATCAAAAATTCTAAAATTCTATTCTATTTTTTCCCACAGATGGTGAGGACCTGTACTGGGAGGACCGACGACCAGGCACCCAAGCCCCCTGCTAGAGCTGCCAGAGGCCGGGGCCGGGGCCGGGGGTAGAGGACGACCGCGTGGTGTAGCCCAAGCACCGGCGAGAGCAGCGGCATAGGAGCCTATGACATCCCCAACTGGAGAGCCGGCACATGAGGTCCCTATTGCTGCTCCAGCCTTGCAGGAGACCTTCACTCAACTCATGAGCATGTTGAGTACTCTAGCACAAGTTGGACTATTTCTGATAGCTCCCGCTACATCTCAGGCCGGGGGAGGGGCACGGACTCCCTTAGCCCGCACTCCTGATCAGAGGGGCCAGGTTGATCAGGTCCCGAAGTATATTCCTATGCCCCCAATGGCTCCAGTTCAACATGATTCTAGGGCAGCGACTTCTGAGGCCGAGAAACTCAAACTCGAGAGGTACAAGAAGTACCACCCACCTACTTTCAGCAGACTAGCTTCAGATGACGCTCTAGGATTCCTTGAGGAGTGTCATCGTGTTCTCCGCACTATGGGCATTATGGAGACCAGTGGGGTTTCTTTCACCGCTTTTCAGCTGAGAGGAGTGACATATCAGTGGTGGCGGGCCTATGAGCTGATTAGTCCGGACGAGGCAGCCTCACTCACTTGGACTCAGTTTTTAGAGATGTTTTTGTGAGAGTATGTCTCTTAGAGCCTCAGGGATACTTGGCGTGCGGAGTTTGAGCAGTTGCGCCATACTATGACTATGTCGGAGTATGCAGTCCGTTTCAGTGAGTTAGCTCGGCATGCCCCAGCCTTGGTTGCCACAGTCAGAGAGCGGGTTCGCCGCTTCATTGAGGGACTCCATCCTAGTATTACCAGTATGGCCAGAGAGTTGGAGATGGATATCACTTACCAGCAGGCAGTGAGTATTGTCAGGAGAGTAGAGAGAATGTTCGCACGGGACAGAGAGGAGAGGGAGGCCAAAAGGTCTCGAGAGACTGGCCATTTTTAAGAGCTCGTGCACCAACAACACGTCAAGGTAGGGGCTTTGTGGGTCGCCCTGTTCATTCAGCCCTTCCAACAGCCAGCGGTATTCCAGCTCCTCCTAGGCCTCAGGAGTTCTATTATGCACCTCCAGTATCTAGCATGCCTCCAGTTCGAGGTGATATTTCCGGCCAGCCCAACAGGCCAGATCCTATTCAGTCTCAGCCGCAGCGTCCTCCGAGGGGTTGTTTTGAGTGTGGGTGCGCCTCCACAGTCTTATCAGCCTCCATGTGCTCCGCCGGGTCCTTCGGCTATTCTTCTAGCCCCAGCTGCCACTCCACCTCCTCAGCCAGCTCGAGGTGGGGGTCGGGGAGGTAGAGGTTGCCTTAGAGAGGGAGGCCAGGCCAGATACTATGCCCTTCCAGCCAGTTCCGAGGTTGTTGCTTCAGACTCAATCATCACATGTGTTGTCCCTGTCTGCCATAGGGATGCATCAGTATTATTTGATCCAGGATCTACATATTCATATGTGTCCTCTTATTTTGCTCCACATTTGGGGATATCTCGGGATTCTTTGAGTTCCCCTGTCGATGTATCTACTCCTGTGGGAGACTCTCTAGTTGTGGGCCGCGTATATCGGTCGTGGTTGATTTATCTTAGTGGTTTTGAGACCAGGGCTGATTTATTATTTCTCAACATCATAGATTTTGATGTTATCTTGGGCATGTACTGGTTGTCGCCCCATTATGATATTCTTGATTGTCACGCTAAGATCGTGACACTGGCTATACCAGGCTTGCCGAGATTTGAGTAGAGAGGTACCTTAGAGTATACTCCTCGCAGGGTTATTTCATTCTTTAAGGCTCAACAGATGGTTGAGAAGGGGTGTGATGCGTACTTGGCCTATGTGAGATATGTCAGTGTTGATACTCCTCCAATTGAGTCAGTTCCAGTAGTGAGGGACTTTCCTGATGTATTCCCAGTTGATCTTCCGAGTATGCCGCCCGATAGAGATATTGATTTCGGCATTGATTTGTTGCTGGGCACTCAACCCATTTCTATCCCTCCTTACCGTATGGCTCCTCTTGAGTTGAAGGAGTTGAAGGAGCAGTTACAGGAGTTGCTTGATAAGGGTTTCATCAGACCCAGTATATCGCCTTGGGGTGCTCCAGTATTGTTTGTGAAGAAAAAGGATGGTTCTATGCGTATGTGTATTGATTATCGGCAGTTGAACAAGGTCACCGTGAAGAAAAGTATCCTTTTCCTCGCATTGATGATTTATTCGACCAACTATAGGGTTCCAGGGTATTCTCCAAAATTGGCTTGCGTTCTGGCTATCATCAGTTGAAGATTCGGGAGCCGAATATCCCGAAGACTGCCTTCAGGACCAGATATGGCCACTATGAGTTCCTTGTTATGTCATTTGGGCTGACCAATGCCCCAACACCTTTTATGCATTTGATGCATAGTGTGTTCCGGCCTTATCTTGATTCCTTCGTCATCGTGTTTATTGACGACATATTTGTGTATTCCCGATCACGGGNCTTAATAGATTCTATTTAAGAAAATTAAAAACAACAAAAATATTCACATTCTTAGAATATAAGATTTTTTCTATGTTTAAATAGAAGAAAATATATATATACATATATATGTATATTATATAATATATATACACATGTGTATCTTATCTTCTTTTATTCAATAAAAGAAAAAAGAGTTAAGAAAAATAAATTTAAATAAAAAAAATAAAATAAAATAAAAACGGGNCCACTCCCTCACACCACTTCCCCACTACACCCATGTCCTCACACCACTTCCCCACTACACCCACTCCCTCACACCACTTCCCCACACTCCCACTTCTTCTCCCCACTCTCCCACATACACACCTATATATAATGGGGGGAAGACCAACTTTGGGGGCTGGTTTTTTTGGTGGTTCAATCTACAGAGGCGTTGTTCTTCAATCTACAAGCATATATTTTTCCTTTTCTTCAATCTGGTGGCATTTTCCTTTTT
>MDKI01161541.1:0-33494 GCA_005239505.1 Nicotiana paniculata | reverse complement strand
CCTACTATTGTGACTTCTCAAACTTTGTGCCATAAATGTATATGTTGTTGTGATTAGTTGAATGATGTGTAACTCCTTGAAATAGCTGAATTATGTGCAACTCATTGTAATAGCTGAATTATGTGAAACTCATTGTAATAGTTGAATTATGTGCAAATTTGTGGAGTTAACTGAACTATGTGTGGCTTGTGGAATTAATTGAATTATATGCAACTTGTTGAAATGACCGGATTATGTGCAAGTCGATAGAGTAACTGAAAATGTGTAGAATTGGTTAAAATGTGTTTCAGGGGCTCTCTGTCAGGCAGATAGGCCTAATTACAAAGGAAACTCTGGCAAAATTTTCAGGAAATATCGGACTTAGTAAAAATTTAGGGGTTGGCATGTTTTGTGTTCTCTTAACTAAGTGATTCCCCGATCCTCATTCGAGGACGAATGATTCTAAGTGGAGGAGGATGTAATGACCCGTAAAATTTCAAGTCCAAAAAAAATATCCGAATGGGTCACCATGTGGTTATAACTGTAGAAATTCTTAAAATGGACCCTTGTGAAGTAAAAAGTACCCCCGGGACTTAAAAGATAAAATTTTCCAGATTTGCGCAGGTCTGCAGTCCACTATGCGATCGCAGATCAGGTATGCGGACCGCATAGTGGTCGCGTACTTGGACAGTTTGCTGTCCATTTTCTGGACAGCTATGTGGCCTAGAATGCGATCGCATATCACGAATGCGGGCCGCATAGTTGTCGCATTCTTGCACCTTGATTTTTGCGGAGGGAGTTAAGCGATGCACTATGCGATCGCATAACAGGTATGCGGACCGCATAGTGGTCGCATACCTGGGCAGTCTGCTTCTCTTTTTGGCCCAGGTGAAGGCCACTTATGCGACAGGTATGCGGACCGCATAGTGGTCGCATACCTGGGCAGTCTGCTTCTCTTTTTGGCCCAGGTGAAGGCCACTTATGCGACAGGTATGCGGACCGCATAACAGAAATGTGATCGCATTCCTTACCGCATACCTGCTTCGGGGCTTCTAATTTCTAATTTTAAAACCCGACCCCCAGTTTAATAAAACACCCCTCCCCTTCATTTTTAAAGACTATATGAACAAAATAGAGAGAAGTGATAGTGGGTTCTAGTGAGAGAAGTCCTCATCTTCCCCAAATTGGTCCATCATCTCTACTCATGCCCGGAAATTATCGAGTAATCTTCATCTTCTTCACCATAAGAGGTAAGTCTTCACCCCATTTCCCAAATTCTCAGATTTTAGTAGAATAGAACACACATAGGTTAGTTCTTGAAGAGGAAAGTTAAGACCTTGCATACATGTGAATAATCTTCTATAATCTAGTAAAGGGAAGTAGGCTAGGGAAACCTTTCACTAAAAAAGGGGCTAGTTAATCTAAAAGACCACATAGTATTTGATAAAATGCCAAATGAGTTCAAGGTTAACTCTAAGTTTGAATGTGTCACATTGTAAAATATATTGAAGGCGTTAGAAGGTCCGGTGTTTTGGAATAGATATTAAAGGGGAATTTCGACTCGAAGTATGTATGGATAACTTTAATCTTCGTAGAGTCACCTTGTTGGTGTCCGAGCATTCGGTATGAGTTTCTGGATTATGCATATGTAAATCTATTGTTCTAATGTGTTTAGGCGTAAGATTCTGTTCTCTGATTGTCCTAGTTGATTACCATGCCACCATGCTATATGAGATTGTGAAAACGTGATTCTTTGTTCTTATTCTATCATGTGCAAAGCTCGTTAAATGTTGAATACATCGATATGAGAGGATGTGCTGCGAAACAAAAGAAATGATAACAAATCAAATTGTTGAATGTATCTAAGTGCTAAATGTTGTGTAGCAAGTAATGGAAAGGAAATGTGGATTTATCTAATTGAACTATATGTTGATGGTATGCCGTATATGACTCACTGTTTGGAAAAGATTACTATGGCCTTAATTTCACATGGTTATTTGGTTGTTACGAATGTATATTATTGATGATGAAAATCCTTGTGATTGAATTGATTTGTTGATGTTGCTATGGAATATGATTGTAAGGTGGGATCGGGTTGCACGTCGCAACAGGAGGAATACTCTGGTGGGATCGGGTTGCACGCCGCAACAGGAGAAATACTCCAGTGGGATCGGGTTGCACGTCGCAACAGAAGTAATAAGGGTGTAATGTGATTGTAAGGTGAGATCGGGTTTCACACCGCAACAAAAGAAATAAGGGTGGAATATGATTGCAAGGTGGGATCAGGTTGCACGCCGCAACAGGAGAACGATTGAAATAAGAAACTATGGAACTCTCATTTGTGTTTTCTGTATCTCTGTGCAGTATTTGTTTGGTTTCTTTGACTGCCTCATATATGTGTATTATTTGATTTTACTTAGAGTAAAGCTTGTTCATACATACTAGTACTATTCCATGGTACTAACGTCCCTTTTTGCAGGGGGCACTACATCTTTTATATGGATGTATGTGGTTCTATAGCAGGTAGCTCGGTCCACCGATATTGGTGCTTCCTTTCATCTCCTCAGCAGTTTTGGCGAGCCCCACTTCCTTTCGGGGTCGTGCGTAGTCTATGCCATCTTCTTTGTATATTTTGTTCTATTAAGGTATAGTCGGGGACTTGTTGCCGGCAAGTCTATATACTCTTCTCCGTATCTTTAGAGGCTCCGTAGACATTATGTGGGTTGTATATGTGTATTTGGGGTAGTTGTCATACTCGTTTGTACTCTTGATCCCGTATCGGGATTGTTGTATTTGGAATTTATGTTTTGGGAAGATTAAACGTTGAAAATGTTAAAAGAGGAAATTTGACTTATGTTGTAAATGCATGATTTGTACATTATGAACACGGGGAAATGCGTTGGGTAGGAAAGGCAATCCAGGTCCGCTTGACCGGGTTTATCCAGTTAGGCGATGGTCTCGTCCCTCGGTTTTGGGGCGTGACAATTCCATAGTCGGATTCATTCTTTAAATCAAATAAAAAGTCAACAAAATAGTGAACCTCGACCACGTCCCGAAATCTAAAATTGATCATGGATATAGATTACTCATAACACCCTGATTCCAAATATATTAGTAGATTCCAAATTGGATCTCATTTAATGTTCAAAATTCAAATTAAGTTGTAGGCAAAAATCCCAAATTCACTTGCTCAAATCCATGTTTTGATGTTAAACCTAGTGATAATTCCACGTATAAACATAGGTTTAGGTTAGAATCACTTACCCCAAGATAGTGAGTGAAACCCTAGCCTCAAACATCTCAAAAGTTGCCCCAAAAGTTGGTAAATAAAATAGAATAAAAAAAACTCGGCCTTAAATAGTCACAAAAGAAACACTGCACGAAGACCACAAATCAATTTTGGGCTGGCAGAACAATTTAGTGGTTTGAAGAATGCATCACAAAATGACCCAGAACTTCAGCTACCTAGGGATGGTAAATCAGATCTGTGGTCCATATATTAATTTTGCGGTCTGCAATCTAGTCGCAAATTGGACCTGTTAGTTGTCTTATTTTGCAAACTCGCTCTAAAAATCACCCAAGCCCTTTAGGACCCCATAAAATCATTCATGCAGGTCAAGTACCTGATATGGACATGTCCAAAGGCTCAAAATACCAACGAGAATATCACAAAAAAGAATCAAGGCTAAAACCGAATAGAATTCCTCTCAAGTTGTTAAGCTCCTAAAATTCAAACCGAGCATCTGATTCATACTTAGACACCTCATATTTTACACCCCGTGGATAAAATGATTATGGAAAGAGTGGCTCAAGCGCAGCCAATCCGCCGGCAACGCGTTTAAGGCTAGAAGGAGGTACACACTTCGGTAATCCTATGACAAGTGTCCCACCGAGCATATGTGATCGGGGCGGGGCTACCCATTTTGCATATAGATCCGATGGATTCTCCTATGCTTGGTACCTATATATAAGGGCAGTAAGGCTCAATCTCTTTGATTTTTGGAAGGATAGCACTCACCACAATTCACCATACTTTCTCACATCTCCCTTAGTGTTCCGGAATATCATAGACTGAATCAGAAGACGATTTTGTCAAGATTTAGCTTAAAGAAATTGAGAATCAAAGGATGTAAAACCTGTCATATGGCTATATTGATTCTAATGACTTGATAGAGGATAATATTTAAAACATATAAGTGTAGTTAGTGCTTCAACAAAGGTATGTTGAGAAACTTTCTTTCTTGGCATGAGTTAGTATAAGTTTCTCTTCCTTCTAAACGATTCCTGCACTGTAAGGTTTGGTAGTTTTGCGCCCCTCTCAATAATGTTGTTCTGTTCTTGTTAAATCTCACCGGTTGCATTTGTTGTAAAGTCTATGATACTTTCAGTTTGTATCCTGTGGTCGAAAAGTATGATAGCCGGGTACGACACCTGTTGGGTGCAAAAACTGATTAGTTGGGTATGATGAGAATGTTACCCATCCCTTGTGTGGCCGGGTACGATGATGTGTGAAGTGAGGTTACCGAGCCCGTGAGTGTCCGGTACGACCGAGTCCTCTATGAGTCTGAAAGTGGAGTGTTCTGTGAAGATAGGTTACTGAGCTCTTGAGTGGACGTGTACGATCGAGTCCTCTATAAGGCTAGGTTTGGAGTGATATGTGATGAGAAGCTACCGAGGCCTTAGGTGACGGGTAAGATAGAGTCCTCTACGTGGCTGGGTACATCATGATGAATTATGGCACAAAGCGTGGCTAAAAGTATGTATGCCAGACTCGGCCCCCATTCAGAAATTCTCTCCGTACAAGAGACTACAACAAACAGTACCACACGCACAAGAAATGGACCCCGCTCTGTTGTCCGGTGGTGATATGCCACCAGATTTGTCTCAAAACATCCATTCCACCCTTGGTCACAAAAACTAACTAGTCTCTCCTTACAACTCCTACCCAACAGTTATAGCGATAAAAAATGGCGTTAGGTCCACTAGCTAAAAATCTCTTGGGATCTTCAAATTTTGCCTCAATGAATTCTAGTTCAAATCTAGAGGTTCTAAGCCTGGAAATGCATTATCCAAGTCAATTTTTATACAAATATACAAATTTGGATCACTTCACTGTCGAAAATAGCAAAGATTCGATGAACTCCAGTCGGTCGGAGATGATGTTCCGGTGACTACACTAGTGCAAACCCAATACTAATCGTTTCACAATGATAAGCAGAACATGAATATCAACCAAATTCGGCATATGTATCAATCATTAGATTCAGTTTTGCACTCGAAGGCTACAGACTATGGAGAAGCTGCAGGTGTTCGACAAATTGCAAACGTCCACTCTAGCCAATTCAGACAAGTCCAGCTATTGGAGGTGCTTCCTTGGAACACGAGGGGATGCCCAATAAAGCTTCTACAATGTGGGATTGGTTGTCATAGTTGGTGATACTGATGATCAGGTGATGCCAACCCACTTGTAGGTGTTTCCTATGGCTAAAGCCAATTTTTCTAATTCCCCTGCTCACCACAATGAACAACCAGATGACTCTACATTTCAATCCAAATATTCAGGTATTATCTGCCAGAATACTATAAATGCTCATCCTAATTCTATTGCCCACTTATGCAAAGATCCAATAGCTTAAGTATATATTTCATCACATGATCCCAACTCTCTAATTAACAATCCACAAAAGGTTGCAAACATAAATAATCCTGATCAACCACGACCACATCCTAAAGTCCTACCTAGCACAAACAAAGTACATTTCTTATAGTATCCTCCAACTTTGACAGGACTACCAGTCCAAAAACTCAAGTAAACCAACCTACATTGAAGCAAAATCCAACCAAAAGTCTCTCCAAAGTACAGAACTCTGGAGCCATCCACAAACCCAAGAAGCCTAGTACTAACAGTCTTCCATCACCATCTACTGTTACTAGTCCATTATCCCCCATTCCAATAGAGATAGCCCTCAACCACCGGGAGCTAAAGACCAATTCAAAAAATCTTTAACCTCTACTGAACCACCTCTTCCCACAGTCACACACTCCTACGCCACAAAAATAAGGGCAAGGTTTGAAGCTAAAAGAACACCTATTTCATTTACACCTCCAAATTCCACCACCAAACAAGGTATGCCTGCATTTATTTTCAAGAAAAAAGATTACATGGTGACATTAGCTGCTATATGTAAATACATTGCGGTTGGGAAATTCCCAAACACTATGCCTAGAATGGAAGTCATAAGAAGGAGCTTTGTCACTCAAATTGTGCTCAAAGGTGGAGTAATATTGCACATTTCAATTCCAGAACTGTATATATTGACATAGATAATGAGTATACAGTCTAGAATGACAATACATGTGCATTCAAGGTCAAATGATCAAACTGGAGGCTTGGTCCCCCCTATGTAATCCCAATGAAAATTCTCCAATTATACGTGTTTGGATCATTATCCCAAAATTTCCTTGGTATTTTTATTACACGCAGATCCTTACTCCATTACTGTCACATGTGAGCAAAGATTTGTTCTTAGACTTGTCTTCATTCCAGAAAACTAGAGGTAGTGTAGCCAAGGTCAAAATGCAGATTGATCTTATCAAGGATAGGCCTCACCATGTGTTGTTTGGATATGATAAAAACCAAGATGATAATGGGGAAGGAAAATGGATGGATATTCACTACCTGATTATTGTCCCTACTGCAGACACCTAGACTACTAAATGCAAACATGCCCGAAAAACGCCAATAATGATGAACATCAGAAGAACAGGCAAGCTGCTTAAGCTAATGAACAACAAAAAAAATAGGAAAGGAACACAATTGAAGCACAACACCAACCAAAGCAGCATAATCATGACAATCACCCCAAGAAAAATAGTTTACACCATCAGCAGAGTAGGAACCAAAAAACTGGCATCAAAACAAAGAACAACACCAGACATTAGGGACCAACCCTTTAAAGGAGAAATGGAAAACATAGAAAAGAAAAAATTTCAAAGGAGTCTCAAAGAATAACCCAAAGAAGCAGCAACCAGTTTATGTAGCAAAACAAGTCACCTCACAACATCAACAAGCTGCATCCAAAGAAGATGATCAAAGTGGCACTTAGCCATCAGGTATGATCCTTACCAATCCTCCAGTTACTCTAGAAAAGAGTGTGAATTTTGGTTTTCAGAATCAATACCTTATACCCTCTATCCCACCTGTATCTCATGTGAATAATGAAGTTCTTGGAGGAAAGGAAATTGGTAAAAAGGAAATCATAGAAACTAGTAATGGGGATCCAAAGGAGGGGGGGGGAGGGGAGGATTCCTCATGTTTTTTATATGAGTGTGCTTCTGCACAATTGATTGGCCATAGGTTGGACTCTACCCCTAATACCATCAATGTTGTTGCTAATAAGGATCTTGTACCTAATGTCACCTCTGAGGAAAAAATTGAGGCCCAACCGATAAGGAAAACTAATGGTAAACATCAGGTCATGGAAGAGACTCAATAAAAAAAAACAATCTTAGTCAAAATAAGAGAAGAGCATTAAAGAAGAAGGAAATGGCACATAGAATTCAGTAAGACCTTGATACCATCTCACAGGACAATCTTCCTAAAGAGGACTGTTAGCTGATTGATTCAACAGAACTTCAACCTCTCCTGGTTGATAAAAGAGGACATCACCGATACTTCAACAACTAAGAAGGGAGATATATTTTTTGAATATAACTTGGCCCCTCCAAACTTTTTTTACCAACGGAAAATAAAAGCCACCTGATAATATCATTCAATGTTTTGATCCAGGGAATGTTTCAATGTCGGGGCTGGAAATGATGAGTATAGACCTATTATGTCAAATGATGATCTTGAAGATGGTAGTGATGGGGATGTTGAGTACAGTGATGGTGAAGACCAATATTGTAACCTCCTGGTCAAAGCTGTCAATGTAGAGGAGGATCATGACCAGATCATAGCCACGCAAGGACTATCATAAAGATAGGAGAGGTTTTCACCAAGACTAACCAGAATCAGGGAAGCAACAAGTCATAGTAACAACCAAAAATCCAAAAATCCCATTTTTCTGAACAATTAGAACAATCATTTGGAATGTGAGAGGTATCACAACCTCTAGAGTTATTGAAAGACTCAAAACTCTAAAACAACTGCACAATATTTATTCCATTGGATTTTTAGAACATTTGCTATAAGTAGTTCAATCCCAGCCCTACCTTGACTTTTTAAGAATCCAACTTTCTATGCATCATGCAACATCCAATGCCAATGACAAGATTTGGGATTTTTAGGATCAAGAATTCAATGGTATAGGATTGGACCATGATGAACAACAAATGACTCTTGAATTGTGACATGTGGAAGCTAGGGATTAAGTTCACATCACAATTATTTATACAAAGTGTAAGCCTGTTATTAGAACACCCTTATACGAGACCCTGAGACAAATCTTCAACTTGTTCAGTTCTTCGGTATGTTATTTGGGATTTCAATGTTATTGCTTTAGTGGAGGAGAAAATTACGGGAATTCCATATCAATTGAATAAGAGTATTGAGTTCCTCAGTGTCACGCACCGAACTCGGAGAGCACGACCGGCGCTAAACCAAGATAACTCGACCGAGCAATCCTTTACAATACTTTCTACCCGAACTTACTCATGAACGACAGTAAAATCTAATTCATTAATTAATCAGTGGGGAGGATCAAGTAAACAACAACACCAATTCATTATCAGCAGTTACATAATCTATAAGCTTCCAAAATACATACTTTTTCATAGTTTAATGTGGAACGTGTGATACAATTACAAAATTACTAGTTTGATTTTCAGCACACCAACATACCACCCACAAACAAGTTCCAACTAAAAAAAGTGACCAATTCCGAGTCCCGAAACAGAAATCCAAATATAATAGCTATGAGTCAACCTACGGTCAAACCTCCAAACCTCAAGTTTTCAATTTCCAGCAAAACAATACAAATCAACCTACGGTGTCATAAAATAACAAAAAATACATCTAGGGTTGTTCTAAAAAAAATTCAACCCTTGTTCAATATATACAACTTAAACTTCTAAACCAAGAACCAAAGGATTTGAATCATTCAAAAACTTTCTAGAAACAAAATCAACCATCCACGTAAGTTATAAAATCACAAAAATACGTTCGGAAAGCATCAAAAGAGAAAACGAGGCTCAAATACACAAAACAGTTGGTCAAGTCGTTACAATAGTGTTGATTTTGTTATTCAAATGGATCAGGATTGATTTGTTAGAATGATTTTCAATTGGGAAGATTTAAGTTTGGAAGATTTGAACAAGGTATGGGTTTTAAGAAAACAACCTCAGAATACAGATTTGATTATTTCAATAAGTTTGTATGGTAATTTTGGACTAGGGTGTATGTTCAAATTTGAATTCAAATGTTCCTATAAGGCTTTGGCTCTATTTTTTTGAAAGTTGGCAATTAGAAGAAATGGGAAGTTCGTATATATCAAACTTTTGATTGTTGTTTTGAGATATTTTATAGGTTCATTTTGTTGATTAGAACTTGTGTACAAATTTTAGTTGTGTTCCGAAATATTTATGTGTAAATCAGACGAATTCAATGGTATTTTGATATTCGATTCTTACTTTTGATGTTATTTGTGGTGTTTTGATCCTTTGGATAAGTTTGGATTCGGACTTGTTGGTATCATTGGACGGTGTCTAAGATGCTCGGGAATGATTCAGGGTGGTTTAGTACTATTTTGGTTAAGTTTGCATTGTTGGTGTTTTGGTGCATCTGATGTGCTTTGGGATCATGGAAGAAGCTTTGCGATCGTGTAGGGTGCCCAGCTGTGCATTTTGTTATTGGCATTCGTGGTCCAGGAGGTGCATTCACGGTGTGTGTTTTGGGAGCTGGAGCTTTGTGCTCCGTATTCGCATGGTTAGCCTTGCGTTTGCGAGCTATTGGAAGAAACACCACCACATTCATGTTAGATGGTCGTGTTTGTATAGAGCCAGAGAAATAAGGGGTTTTGATGGATTTCTCCTAAGACAAAAAGGCTAGTGTTTTCGATGTTTTGGGATGTCGACTTCCACAATTGCGGAGCTAAGTCGCGATCGCGTGGGTGTTTTTTGGATAATAGTGTTTATTCTTCGCGAATGTGAGGCCTGAGCCGCGTTCGCGAACTGGACTTCTGGGAAGATTATAAGATATTTTATTTTGATATTTTTACCCAATTTTCATATTTTGAGCTCTACATATAGAGAGGGGGCGATTTCTCATGGGGATGTTCATACAAGGCAAAATGGTAAGTGATTTCTATGAACTTGTGATTATATTCCAAGGAATAGCATTAATTTCTACATCTTAAACATGAATTTTTAAAAGAAATTTGGGGTTTCGTATACACTTTATGAGAGTATTTTGGGGTTTTGACCATCAATATGGATCTTATTTGGAAACTAATGATATAGCTGGACTTGGTAGGTTATGTATCATTAGATTTTGGTATTGGTTACGAATTTTAGGTACGTGGGCTCTTGTTGAATTTTGGGAGTTCTTCAAAGATAAAAGCTTTTTGGATTAAGATGCTTCCTATAACATTGTGTGACTTCCTTGGATGATGTTTGGATTTTATTTGCATGATTGGGGGGCTAGAGTGAAGTATTGACGCGATTTGTGGTTGGATCTAGCTCGAGAAGAGGTAAGTCTCTTGGATAACCTTGTTAAGAGGGTAAACCTTAGGATGGTGTATATACGTGGTGGCGAGCGTATATGCACCTACCGAGTGTATATTATGACGGGGGTTGAAATTCAAAATTGTACACCTTGTTTTGACTATGTGCCCATTAGATTCATGATTTGTTTGTCTTATGTGAATTTTTTTCTGTCTTATTCATGATAGAAATCATAGGGTTGTGATTATTTATGAAGGCATGGGAACTTATTTCTTGAGCACATATCTGCATGATTATTACTAAATCCTTGTGCATTTTTTTTTTCTGTTAATTCTTATGCATATGAATATATACCACATTTGGGTACTTGATTTGTACTAAAATTGTGGCACAAAAGGCAAGGTCGTGCTGTTGAAGTACATTTATGGCATAGGACATGATGAGAGGATATCCGATAAGTGATGCTATTAAGCTCCTCTTTATTCTTGGATTTGGTACCGTCCCTCCGGAGTCAGGTAATTGCCCATGTTACTTGGGCCCTGTGAGCATGGTCGCTACATGGATGTTTTACCAGGTCGGTACATGAATTCTGATCGGGTTATTGTGATACATAAATTTTGTATCGGGATACATGTATCTTGTATCGGGTACATGGATCATGTACCAGTTCGAGCATGCATTCATATTCTTGATTCATTTGGAGACACTCGTTTAAATGCTAATTGTTGGAAGCCTCGACCCCGTCGATTGAAGCATGCCGGCCTTATTTTCCATACTTGAGCAGCGTTATGCATGTGTTAGGTCTTTCGAGTGTTTTATATCCTGATACATGTTGATCATAAGGATATTTACTATTCCAGCTCAAGGATTGTTATTATTTCCATGTTTTAAGTATTCGGATGCATCTAGCCTCCCCGCAACCTCTTCGAGGTTACTCTTGATACTTATTGGGTACCGACTATGGTGTACTTGTACTATGCTTGTGCATATTATTGTGCAGGTTTTGAGGCAAGTATTGTGGTACTCCTTGAGCTAAGTAAGAAGGTGTTACAGGAGACTTCGTGGTGAGCGGCCATACCATTTCAACCCGCTGCACATGGAGTCCCCGTCCTTATTTATTTCCTGTGGATTTTCTTTCTCACAGACAATTGTGATCATCTATTTAAACTTATACTTATTTTGTAGTTACTCATGTACTTGTGTCACCTAGTTCTTGGGGTTTGTACTGTTTTGGCCGTGTTTACACCAACTTGTATCAGATATTTTACTGCTTTAAGATTCTTCCTGCTTTTATTATGATATAACTCTATTAATTAAAGGGAATTTCACTTTATTCTATTTATTGTGAGTTGGCTTGCTTAGCAAGTATGGCTAGGTGTCATCACGACCTGAGGTGTACTTTGGGTTATGACATGTTAGTATCGGAGCGCTAGGTTCATATAGGTCTCATGAGTCACGAGCAGGTCTAGGACAATTTTATGGATTAGTACAGAGACATCTATATTTCCAACTTCCGACAAATTGGGCAAAAACTTTCTCGAAACATCCAAATTCAAATCTGAGCATACGGTGTCACGACCTAAAATCTCAACCAATGGGGTCTGATAGCACCTAACAGTGCTTGCCAGGCGAGTCAATACTTAACTATAAATAAGTAACTAGTCTATAAGATAACAACACAATGTTATGCAATAAGAGTAAAGTTGAGAAATATGTAAATATGTCTAAACCGTACATCGTTTACACAACATCCCTAGATTTTGAGTCACGAAGTACATGAGCTACTAAGAATACTACATACATGTTCTGAAATTAAATGCAACACTATTTCATACAAGGAAATATCAATAAATAGAGGGAAGGTAACTCCAAAGATTGTGGACAAAAATCAGCACTACCTCGAGTCCCCATGGTCACCAAGTCATGCCCCTTGCTTGATGCTACTAGGATACGCACCAAAATCTGCACAAGAAGTGCAGAAAGTGTAGTATGAGAACAACCGACCCAATGTACTCTATAAATATCAAGCCTAACCCAGAAAGGTAGTGACGAGGCTAAGACAAGACACCTACTTATAAAATTATGCAGTTATCTAACAAGAAAATAATGAGAGATACAGAAACAGAAAGAAGAAAAAATTAACAAGTAAGATGACAAGTTAAATAACATGAGATAGATAACAAGCGTAAAAGCAAGGAGATAAAGAACGAGATGACAAAGGAAGAAACGACTACGGTAAACCCCAGTTTTATACTTCCCAACTCAACTCCAACTAGCCTTTCAAAAGAATAACCATGAGAAATATAGCCAAACCTAAATCAATGTAGAAAATAAGGAACAAGAACTCTCAAACCAGTGGTGCTGCATCACTTCAGTCAATGTAGAAATAAGGAATGAGAACTCTCAAACCAATGGTGTTGCATCACCCTTTCAGCATATTCACTCTCCTTGTAAAGCACGATAATGCCCTTTGTGAATTGGTATAAATATATATAAGGAAAGCACAAAAATACTCTTCATGCAAAATAATTTTTCATCATATGCACAAAAGCACCCTTCGTGCAATTCACTCTTCCTCACCAAGAATCACATATAAAATAATACCAAGCAAGGTGGGAAACACAAACAACATCAAGAAGAGTAATTTGAACATAACTCGCCATATGAGAATTTAGCATCACTTTTACACCAGTAGCCAAATTAATATTTCAGTAATATTAACGCCCAAATAAAGCTATTTTTACCCGCATGTTTAACACATGGAAAATGCATATACACTCGTCACCATTCATAATCGCCGCCCTCATCCTCTTTCCGGCAATAATACAATAAAGTTTTCTCTTTAGCACAAGCCACCAAACCACCCCCATCTAATCAAATTTGACTTAGACAAGTCAAAACAAGGTTTAGGAACTATACCAAAAAGATTCAATCTTTATCATATTTGGAAGAGTCAAAGATGTGATTTGTTTTGAGATCCGACCTCAAATCGAGGTCTAAATCTCTAAAATATAAGATTCTAAATTTCTACAGAAAAACCAAAATTTTATTCTATAAAATCTTAGATTTAGTAGTGACAATCTACGGTAAAGGAAGTTGAATAATAATATGTTAAAGTAACTAACTTGTGAAGTTCAGAAGAAATTTCTTTCCAAAATAGCCTCTCTATAGAGTCTAGGTCTCAAAGATGGAATAAAATGAGCTAAATCCCGAAACCCTCATTTTTAACCAACTGAAGGTATCGCAATTGCAAACTCTTGTTTGCAATTGTGATGTTCGCCAAAGCGAACAGCTGATCGCCAAAGCAAACAAGACCATGAGCCTCAGATCTTGCAATTGTGACACAAGTACTACAATTGCGGCAGTAACAAATGCGAACTGAGCTATGCAAATGAGAAGCTGCCCCAACTCCCCTCAGTATTGCAAATTCAAGCAGTTTCTCGCATTTGCAAACACATTCGCAAATAGACCATCGTAATTGCAATGTCTATTGCACCATCACACTCAATTCTTACCAAATCAGTCTGGAACCTATCCGAAGCTTACCCCAGCCCGTGGACTCCAGTCTAATCATCTACCCAAGTATAATAACATCATACGAACTCGCTCATAAGCTCAAAACATCAAAATAATATATAAAATAATGAAACAAGTACCAAAACTCAAAAATTTCAAAGTTCATAACTTCAAATTCTAACTTTTCACATTAAAATAATCATACAAACCATTTTCAAGTTCAAAAACATTTAAAATTTCTAAAAATCAACACGGACCACGTACACAAGTTATAAATCATAAAATACGCAATGAATGGTCCCAAATCATGAAATGGGGTGCACGAAATGAAAACGTCCTATTGGGTCATTACATTCTCCACCTTTAAAGAATCGTTGCATCCTCGAACGGACATGGAAATGTACCTAGACTAGTAAAAAGATGTGGATATCTACTCCTTATGTAGACTCCCAAACAACCTCCTCAGTCATCTGGTCACTCCAACACACTTTCACAAAATAAATATGCTTAGATCTCAACTTTCGAACCTGCCGATCTAGAATAGCTATCGGCTCTTCCTCATTAGTCAAATCCTCGTCAATTTTCACTTTCTTGAAGTCCAAAACATGCAAATTATATTCATGGTACTTCTGAAGCATGGAAACATGAAATACCAGATGTACCTCTACTAGGCTGGGAGGTAATGCAAGCCTATAAGGAACCTCCCCAACTCTCTCCAAGATCTTAAATGGGACAATAAACTTTTGGTTGAACTTGCCCTTATTCACAAATCTCATCAATCCCTTCATAGGAAAAACTCGTAGAAGACCTTTCTCACCGTCATTGAAATCCACATCACCAAATTTCCTATTAGTGTAACTCTTTTTCATATATTGTGTTATACGATGCCGCTCCTAAATCAATCTCACCTTCTTCTAAGAATCACAAACTAAATCTGTGCCCAACAATCTAGAGTCATTGTAACGACCCGGCCGATCGTTCCGAGAGTTTTAGCCCCGTTTCTCTCATTTTTGATTCATTATATGCGGTTCAGCTCTATTATGTTGCGTCGGGTTGGTTGGCTCGTGTTCGGAGTGATTTTTGGAGAGGAATGAGACACTTAGTCTTTGAAGTGGGTTAGTTAGTTGGAAAAGTCAACTGGAAGTTGACCTATGGGTAAACGATCTCGGATTAAGGTTTTTATAGCTCGGTAAGCTTCGTTAGGTGATTTTGAACTTATGAGTGTGTTCAGAATGTAATTCGGAGGTCCGTGGTAGAATTAGGCTTGACTTGACGAAATTAGATACTTGACAATTTTCGGCCATGGAAAATTTGATATTTGGGTCGTAATGGAATTTCAGAAGTTGGAATAGGTTCGTAGTGTCATTTGTGACGTGTGTGCAAAATTTCAGGTCATTCGGCCGTGGTTTGGTTGGTTTCGGCATCGTTGGCAAATTTCAGAAGTTTAGAAATCCTTAGGCTTGAATCATGGGTTAATTTGGTATTTTGATGTTGTTTTGAGCGATTCGAAGGTTCGACTAAGTTTGAATGATATTATGGGATATGTTAGCATATTTGGTTGAGGTCTCGAGGGCCTCGGGTGAGTTTCGGGTGGTTAACGGATCAATTCTTGGCTTTAGAAATTGGCAGATTTGCTGGTGTTCTGTTGCAGAGAATTCCTTCTTCGCGTTTGCGAGAAGGAAATCACGTTCACGGAGGGTTATTGAAAGCTTAGGATTTTTTTCTTTGCGTTCGCGAAGGGAAGGCTGCGAACGTGAAGGTTTAAGTGGAGTATCCATCATGGATGCACTCGAGTTCTCGTGTTCGCGAAGATGAGTAAGGCAGATGGGGAACCCAGGTTTTTGGTCTACGCGTTAGCAAGGAGTAGGACGTGAAGTTTAAAGCTGGTAAAGCATCGCATTCACGAAGTTATGGTCGCGTTCATGAAGAGTAAAGTGGAAGGGCAGTTGGGTTGGCTTACGCAAATGCGAGAGGACGGTCGCGTTTGCGAAGAAGAAAATCTTGGCAGCACTATTTAATTCCAAAATCGAGGGTTTGAGTCTATAATTCCAAAATTCAATAGATAGCTTGGGAGAAGGTGATTTTAGAGAGGATTTTCAGAGGAGTGATTGGGGTAAGTGTTATTCACTTAATTTTGGTTAAATTCCATGATTGTGCCTTGATTTTATCACATAAATTGGGAATTTGGGGTGAAAATTTGGAGAAAATGGAGGAGAATTGGAGAGTGGATTTTGGGGATATTGATGGACATTTGATGTCGGATTTTGATGAAATTGATATGGGCAGACCCGTGAGTGAATAAGGATTTTAGTTTTGTATTTTTTGTCGGATTCCGAGACGTGGGATGGGGGGTCAGGTTTGGAAAATTTCGGGAATTTTGATGTAATTTAATATTTTTCCCGTGGTCTTTGTTCCTTTATCATGTATTAATGTTCTGATACTGATTTTGGATAGATTCGGGGTGATTTGAGGACGAGTCGAGCGGCAAGGGCATCGCGGAGTATATTTTTTGTCCAGTTCGAGGTAAGTAATTATTGTAAATCTAGACATGAGGATGAAAACCCGGAATTTCGTACTATTTTGATAAAGAGGTGACACACATGCTAGGTGACGGGCGTGTGGGCGTGCACCCGTAGGGATTGTGACTTGGTCCATCCCGTGGCAACTGTAGAGTTGCATATTTTGATAAACTCTATATGATATCTATGTGTTTTAGAAATGATTCTGTTAACTTGGGCTGAATTCCATGTTTGGGGCTTTGTGGCGTACTGTTTTGACCCTCAGGGGTATTTTACTACTATCCTCACACTGCTTTGATAGAAAGCATATCCTCAGTCATGATTTATGATTTTTTATTGTTTAATTTTGTTCATCACTCTATTTTAAATATATGAAAGTTGTTTTGGGCCGAGTCCCCTGAGTTTTGTACTTAGATGCCCGAGTGGCTTGTGAGGTTGGTGACTGAGTGAGGCCGAGGGCCATATTGTGAAGACATCTATGGATCGGGCTGCATGCTGCAGCATTATATATACATATATGGATCGCGATGCACGCCGCAGTGATATATTGGATTGGGTTGCACACCACAACGATATAGCGCTTGGGCTGTAAGAGCCCCTCCGGAGTCTGCACACCCCTAGTGAGCGCATTCGACTATATATTTATGGATTGGGTTGCACGCCACAACAAGTATTATATGTTTTCCACTAAGTGCGAGTATCGAGTGTTGAGTGACGAGTGATTAGGAGACCTGAGTGACTGAGAGGCTTGACCGAGGGGCTATATATATGAGTGATATTTCGCCCAAGGGGAATGTTTATGAAATTACTTCTTTCACTTTACTTTTATACTGATCCTCTATTGAAAATGTTGAACAAATTATTTAAACGACTTTCATTGAAACTGGAGGTTTTACGAGATACTCTGAATTTAATACTGATCTGGTCTTGTTATTTTCACTAAGGTTCTTATGTTGTGAAATTTATGTGATTTTAAATGCTCGCCACACTCAGTGTTTAGTTATAATTGTTACTTACTCAGTTGGTGTACTCACGTTACTCCCCGCACCTTGTGTGTAGATCCAGGTGCCAGGGCATCAGAGTGAGTGTTGATTACCTTTTCAGAGTATCTCGGAGTTAGCGAGGAAGCTGCATGGCGTCCACAGTCTTGTTTTTCTCCTACCTATCTTTTAGTATTTATTTTTATTAGACTCATCTTGAATTGAGTAGACGGTATCATACTTGTATTCTAGTTTCTCATGACTAGTGACTCCGAGATCGGGCAATGTTTTAATGTTTTACATATTTCTGTTTGTTTTGAAATGTTTAAATGGAAGATTTATGATTATATCTGATTAGTAAATGAACTACGTAAAAAGGTCTTTTTTGTTGTAAATAACGAATCAGCTACCCTAGTACTGCGATAGGCGCCATCACGGCCGGGGAGGTTTGGGGTCGTGACAAGTTGGTATCACAGCCTACGTTACATAGGTCTCACGAGTCCTAAGCAGTTTTGGTAGAGTCTTGCGGATCAGTATGGAGACGTCTGTACTTATCTTCGAGAGGCTGCAAAATCCTTAGGGAAAAATCTCACATTATTGGATTCTTGTCGTGCGAATCAATGTATTCAGCCAAAAGCGTAACACTTTGAATTCCTTTCATGTATTCGAATACGCATATGAGCTCTCGGTATCAGCTGTGCATCGACGACTTGTGATTTCCATAGGTGAGGTTGAGATGTGATTTTAGCATGTTGATAATGGGCCAGTCTAGAGGACTTGAGGCTGGATTTTGTCTGTGGCTTGAGTGCTGAGATTTCAGTTGTGTGAGCACGTGCAGTTGGGATTTAGATGTTCGTTGTGTCCTTATTGGTGGGATTTTGTGATTGGATGACCATGTGGTGAGTGTGATTTAATGGTGAGATGTGTTCAGATTGTTTGATTACTACAAAAAGAGTTGGCTGGAGATGTAGCAAGAACTATAAAGTTTTTGACTTCTGTCTTGAGTTGGCATATGGACTCGAGTTGTGAGTGTATTGAAGGACCTCTCAAGCAGTTTTGTTCTGGAATGAAGTGGATCTTCCTGTTGTGTGATGAGTTCCTGGTGATGTCTTTTTGGCTGACCAATGCCCCATCAGCGTTCATGTATTTGATTAACAGTGTATTCGAACCGTATTTGAACTCCTTCATTATTGTATCCATTGATGGAATCCTGTCGTACTCACGTATCCAGGATGAGCATACTCAGCATTTGAGGATGGTATCATAGAGATTGAGGTAGGAGAAGCTTTATGCGAAGTTCTCCAAGTGTGAATTTTGGCTCAGTCCAGTAGCATTTTTGGGGCACGTGGTGTTCAGTGAGGGTATCCAGGTGCTTAGACGAGTGTGGAGAGAGCTTTCAAAAGCTCAAGATTGCTTTGATCACATCTCCAGTGTTAGTTCTACCACCAGCTTCCGGTTCTTATACCGCGTATTGTGATGCATCGAGGGTAGGCGTTGGTTGTGTTTAAATGCAGGAGGGTGAAATGATTGCTTAATAGCTATGATTTTGGGAAGGGCATAGAGAGATATCAGTTTGAGGCTAAGCATGCGAGGTTATCTTCCGCGGGATGTCCTGAGGTTGCGTGATCCTTATGTTGTTTTGTAGCAAGTTCTCTTTTACTAGTAAATGATATATATTGAAATTTGAGTTTAGATCGCTTGTGAAAGCTGGTATGACTATTACAATGGTGAAGGCGAGACTTGCAGATGAATTGAGATATTGGATTGTTTGTGTTATATGATATTATGAAGGATTTTGTTGAATCTCACTACGGTATTGTGGCGGTGATAGCATCTGGGCATTGCGAGTTATTGTTTGTCTTGATCTATGGCTTTGAGCCAAGTGGGGGAGTCTGGTAATGATAAGTTGGTTGCACGATTATGTGTTGTATTAGTTTCAGTTCGAGGTACACTGGTGAATCAGTTATGACCTGCAGGGGTGGAGTTTGAGAATGGCTAGAGCAATGGAAATTTTCGGATACAGGTTGTAATATGCTCCATGGGTAATAGGGTTTTATTGTATGATTGAGTTGTATTTGTAAAGGGTGTAGTGTGTGCGGAGTAGGAATGTGCTTGGTTTCTTAGGGGTGTGGGTTACTCCCTTGGGTGTTGGTGTGTTAATATGGTACATGCTGTTCGATCTGTTTGATCGATTTAATTGAGAAATGCATAGAGTGGGTGACTCTCGAGAATGGTTCTGATGGATTCAAGGATTATATATCATTGTGGATTCTACATTTCGGTATCATGAAAGGGAAGAATATCTTAAATTCATCGGAAGTCTCTTTAGAGTAAGTAATTGAGATGTAATACTTTGGAGTGTTTAAGAGATATTCAGCGGTTTATGAGCCTTACGACGATGTGGTTCTGTTCTACGGTCTCGTGTGGTGATTTTTGGTTAAGTATTTTGGTACTATGGATTGGATCAACATGGTAATGAGTAAGATCGATTCTTGGGGTTCTTATGATGTTGTAAGGTTCTACAAGTGATTCGTGGCAATGCTCTTGGGTTTTGACGGCCTACGTAGATTAGTTGAGTTAGAGGGATTCAGTCCTGACGGGTTGGTTAAGTGGAAATAAATTTCGGAGAGTTCTTGATAGTCTCTACTATAGTTTGAGGTGTATGCTTCCTACTGGTGCGTGGGGCTGTGGCTTATTGTAATTTTCTCCAGAATAAAATCAAATGGAAAGTCTTAATTGATTGAGTATGTAGTTTCTTGCGACTCAGAGTGGATTTGAGGTTTTTCGTATCGTTCATATGGTGGCATAATAGGTGCGATGTGTGGTGTTGTATTGAGATTGCAGGTTCAAGGTCACGATGCGATTTGAAAGGAAGCTTCCGAATTCTTAGGTAGCACCGACGATCTCAGATGATCAGATAGATGATGTTACTTTTAGATATGACTTGGTGAAGGTATAAGTTTCAGGAGAGGCACTGTGTTTTGATCTATGGATACTTTATTGGTGTGGCGGTACTCTCCTATGTTTGGTCGGCTGCGGGTATTCAAATTTAGCTTTGTAACACATACAGATTGTAGGGGTATCCCTCGTGGTATGATCGTGTATTGGGGAAGTATTGGACATTCAGGCGACGGAGTTGAGATCGGATATGGTGATTTGTGAGCTATGAGGGTTTGGAGGCTGGGAACTCGAATGAGTAGATGATTTCATAGTTGAGGGTTGTAGAGACGTAGCCAAGGTTAGTCATAGTTTAGTGTGTGTTGTGATTCAGTCAGTATGGACCTTCGTAGGGTCATTTGTCTATTTTGCATGACCGGATTGATTTGGGGTTCCTTAGTAGGCCCATTGGGCATAAGTGTTTTGCACTGAGTCGGATTAATTGGCTTCATAGTGCTATTGTGAGGGCATGCCAGTTAGTGATTGTTAGGCTTATCTGTGTTCTGGGATGATTTATGAGTTACTCTTCCCTGCTACGGGGAGCTGTGATTCGTTGGTTTTAGGCACATATAATGTGGTTCTATTGTTGTCTTGTAGCGGGATTTGAGTAAGTTAAGTAATTGGGTATTGCAGTATTAAGGCGTATTGGTTATGTTCTTCCGGGTTCGTGTGGCATGGTATCATCCGATTCTTCGTGGTTATGGTAATGCATTTTGAGTACTTCATGTCGAGTTTCGTGTGGTTGTTGATTTTGGAGCAAGGCAGAGCGAGGTATATAATATGGACCAACGCTTGGATGGGGTCGCGCATTGTGGCGAAGTTATGTTGAGATATGATCCTTGTGTGTTGAATTCGTGCGTTTTGGTTCTGCGGTGTGTGAGGAGTTCTTAGCATTGCGTTGTGGTGATACCCGTTGATCTTGCGGGATGGTTCTCTTGTTTGATGTCATTTTTCATGTTTGTGTACATTTGGAATGTTGTTTATTAGTGCACAGGCTGCACGGGTTGTGGCTTTAAGCTATATTGATACATCATATTGCTAGAGTGGTTGTGGTAGATGAGATGGGGTCGTCGGACCTAGGATGGTTACTTCCAGATCTGCTTGCGGTATATTGGGAGGATATTGATAATGATCAGCTTAAAGAGTTTTCTATATTTCCTGTCGAAGGGAGGGAATTCCATCACTTGTTGATCTGACGAATGATTATGGGTTTGTGTGTGTTTCTTTCATCGTTGGCAGTATATGAAGGTGTTAGAATGAGTCTATGTTTGATAATTGGGTTATTACCGGCATTGGGTTGCTTGAGCAGCTGCTGTGATTAGAAATTATGGCTATGAGCGTTTGAGTTATATGGTATGTCATGTGATTTCAACTTGGGGTATGACTATGGCTTGATTCACCTTGTTCAGACTTATACAGTGTGTGGATGCGTGATTCTGATTTTATAGAGAAGTTCGGATATGGAAATTCGATTCTAAGGCTTATGGGCTAGGTTGTATGAGAAGTTTTCAGATGTGTTGTATTATCATATCTATGCGGGATGCGGTGACATGAGATCACCCCGGGTATGTGCGTGATAAGGTTATTTATCGATTTGATGGCTTGTATAACAACTCTTGGAACGTTCCAGGACGAACGTGTGTTTAAGTGTGGGAGGATGTAACGACCCGGCCGGTCGTTCCGAGAGTTTTAGCCCTATTTCCCCCATTTCAGATTCATTATATGCTGTTAGGCTCTATTGTGTTGCGTCGGGTTGGTTGGCTCGGGTTCAGAGTGATTTTTGGAGAGGAATGAGACACTTAGTCTCTGAAGTGGGTTAGTTAGTTGGAAAAGTCAACCGGAAGTTGACTTATGGGTAAACGATCTCGGATTAAGGTTTTATGGCCGGATAGCTTCGTTTGGCGATTTGGAACTTATGAGTGTGTTCGGAATGTAATTCGGAGGTCCGTGGTAGAATTAGGCTTGAATTGGCGAAATTGGATATTAGGCAATTTCCGATCGGCAGTGGAAAATTAGATATCGGGGTAGGAATGGAATCCCGGAAGTTGGAATAGGTTCGTACTGTAATTTGTGACGATTGTGCAAAATTTCAGGTCATTCGGACGTGGTTTGGTTGGTTTCGGCATCGTTGGCGAATTTCAGAAGTTTAGAAATCCTTAGGCTTGAATCCGGGGTTAATTTGGTATTTTGATGTTGTTTTGAGCCATTAGAAGGTTCAACTAAGTTTGAATGATGTTATGGGATGTGTTAGCATGTTTGGTTGAGGTCTCGAGGGCCTCGGGTGAGTTTCGGGTTGTTAACAGATCAATTCTTGGCTTTAGAAGTTGGCAGATTTGCTGGTGTTCTGTTGCAGAGAATTCCTTCTCCGCGTTGGCGAGAAGGCAATCACGTTCGATGAGGTTATTGAGATCTGAGTTGTTTTGTTCTTTACGTTCGCGAAGAGAAGGCCATGAACGCGAAGATTTGAGTAGAGTATGCATCGCGGATGCGCTCGAGTTCTAATGTTCGCAAAGAGGAGTAAGGCAGATGGGGGCCCCAATTTTTTGTGTACACGTTCGCGAGAAGTTGGCCACGTTCTTGAAGTTTAAAGCTGGTAAAGCATCGCGTTCACGAAGCTGTGGTCGTGTTCACAAAGAGTAAAGTGGAAGGGCCGTTGGATTGGCCTATGCAAATGCGAGAGGGCGGTCGCATTTGCGAAGAAGAAAATCTGGGCAGCAGTATTTAATTCCAAAATCGAGGGTTTGACTCTATAATTGCAAAATTCAATACAGAGCTCGGGAGAAGGCGATTTTAGAGAAGATTTTCAGAGGAGTGATTGGGGTAAGTTTTCTTCACTTAATTTTGGTTAAATTCCATGATTGTGCCTTGATTTTATCACCTAAATTGGGAATTTGGGGTGAAAATTTGGAGAAAAATGGAGGAGAATTAGAGAGTGGATTTCGGGGATTTGGATGGCCATTTGATGTCGTATTTTGATGAAATTGATATGGGTAGACTCGTGAGTGAATAAGGATTTTAGTTTTGTAATTTTTGTCGGTTTCCGAGACGTGGGCCCGGGGGTCGGGTTTAGTTAATTTCGGGAATTTTGATGTAATTTGATATTTTTCGTGTGGGGTTTGTTCCTTTAGCATGTATTAATGTTATGATACTGATTTTTGATAGATTCGGGGCGATTTGAGGCTGAGTCGATTGGCAAGGGTATCGCGGAGTAGATTTTCGTCCGGTCCGAGGTAAGTAACGATGGTAAATCTAGATCTGAGGTTATGAAATCCCGAAATTTCATACTATTTTGATAAATGAGGTGACGTACATGTTAGGTGACGGGCGTGTGGGCATGCACCAGTAGGGATTGTGACTTGGCCCGTCCCGTGGCTTCTGTAGAGTTGCATATTTAGATAAACTCTATATGATATCTATGTGCATTAGAAATGATTCTATTAACTTGGGTTGAATGCTATGTTTGGGGCCTTGTGCCATACTGTTTGGACCCTCAGGGCTATTTTACTACTATCCTCACACTGTTTTGATAGAAAGCATATCCTCAGTCATGATTTATGCCTGTTTAGTTTTTAATTTTTTACATCACTTTATTTTAAATATATGAAAGTTGTTTTGGGCTGAGTCCCTTGAGTTTTGTATTGAAATGCCCGAGTGGCTTGTGAGGTTGATGACTGAGTGAGGCCGAGGGCCGAATTGTGAGGACATCTATGGATCGGGCTGCACGACGCAACGATATATTTGATTGGGCGGCATGCCGCAGCGATATTGGGTCGGGCTGCACGTCGCATCGATATAGCGTTTGGGCGGCAGGAGCCCCTCCGGAGTCTGCACACCCCCAGTGAGCGCAGTCGACTATATATTTATGGATCGGGCTGCACGTCGCATCGATATAGCGTTTGGGCGGCAGGAGCCCCTCCGGAGTCTGCACACCCCCAGTGAGCGCAGTCGACTATATATTTATGGATCGGGCTGCAAGCCACAACAGTTATTATACGGTACCTACTGAGTGTGAGTACCGAGTACTGAGTGACGAGTGATTAGGAGGCCTGAGTGACTGAGAGGCTTGCCCGAGGGACTATATATATGAGTGATACTTCGCCCGAGGGGCTTGTATATGAAATTATTGTTTTCACTTTACTTTTATACTGAGCCTCTATTGAAAATGTTGAACAAATGATTTAAGAGACTTCCATTGAAATTGGTGTTTTTACGAGATACTCTAAATTTAATACTGATATGATCTTGTTATTTTCACTATGGTTCTTATGTTGTGAAATTTATGTGATTTTAAATGCTCGTCACTACACTCATTCTTTAGTTATAATTGTTACTTACTGAGCTGGCGTACTCACGTTACTCCCTGCACCTTGTGTGTAGATCCAGGTGCCAAGGCATCTGAGTGAGTGCTGATCACCTTTTCGGAGTATCCCGGAGTTAGCGAGGGAGCTGCACGACGTCTGCAGCCTTGTTTTTCTCCTTCCTGTCTTTTATTTTTTATTTTTATCAGACTTATCTTATATTGAGTAGACAGTATCATACTTGTATTCTAGTTGCTCATGACTTGTCACTCCGAGATCGGGCAATGTTTTAATGTTTTACATATTTCTGCTTGTTTTGAAAGGTTTAAATGAAAGATTTATGATAATATCTGATTAGTAAATGAACTAAGGAAAAAAGTTATTTTATGCTATAAATAATGAATCGGCTAGCCTAGTACTGCGATAGGCACCATCACGACTGGGGTGGTTTGGGGTTGTGACAGTCACCAAGCTCAAACCAACCAACCGGAGAACGACATCGCCTTCTGCATAAGGCCTCTTGTGGAGCTATCTGGATGCTTAACTAGTAGCTATTGTTGTACGCAAACTCCGCCAATGGAAGAAACGAATCCCACTGGCCTCCAAAATCAAGAACACAAAAAATTTAAAAGGTCCGCTCAGACTGCCTACCCGTCTGAGTGTGAAATGCAGTAATCTAATAAACCTATGTGCCCAACATGGCTGAACAACTCTCCAAAAGTTTGACAACAACTATGTTTCATGGTCTGAACTGATATATATGGGCACACTGTGCAGGAGAATAATCTCCATGATATAGATCTGATCCAAGCGCTGTTAAATGTAGGATGTCATTACCGGAATGAAATGTGCGGACTTGGTTTGTCTATCCACAATGACACAAATAGCATCATACTTCCTCAAAGTCCATGGTAAGCCTACCACAAAGTCCATATTAATGCGGTCACACTTTCACTCAAGTATCACCAACCTCTAAGTTAAACCGCCTGATGTTCATACTTCACCTGCTGGCAATTAGAGAATCATAAGAGATGCCCAACAATGTCTTTCTTAATCTTCTGCCAACAATAATGCTGATTCAAGTCACAATACATCTTCCTGGCACCTGGGTGAAAAGAATACCGTGATCTATGAGCCTCTTAAAGGATCAACTCTCTCAAACCTTAAACATTCATAACATAAATCCGGGCGTTAAGCCGCATAACACCATCATCCCCAATCAAAACCTTCTTAGCACCACCTCATTGCACCGTGTCTTTCAACACCATCAAGTGAGGATCATAAAACTGGAGAGCCTTGATCCGCTCCAACACAGAGGACTGTGCTACAACACAAGCAGAACCCTACTGGGCTTCGAAATATTCAACCTCACAAATCTGTTAGCCTAGGCTTAAACATCCATAACCAATGGCCTCTCCACTACTTGTATAATGCCAAACTATCCATGATCTGTGCCTTCCTACTCAAGGCGTTGGCCACCATAATAGAATACCCTGGATGATACAATATAGTGATATCATAGTTATTCAACAACTCTAACCATCTCCACTACCTAAAGTTAAGATGATTTTTCTTGAATAGATGCTAAAGACTCTGATGATCAGTGTAAACCTTACATGACATGATGTATAAGTAGTACCTCCAGATATTGAGTGTGTGCACGATAGATGCAGTGCCAAATCATGCACAAGATAGTTCATATTATATTGATCTTCAGCTGATGAGATGTGTAGGCAATCGTCGTACCATTCTGCATCAATACTACGCCAAGTCCAATACGCGAAGCATCACAATACATAGTAAAATACCCCAAACATGTGGGCAACACCAACCTTGGGGTTGTAGTCAATGTAGTCTTGATTGAGCTTCTGAAAGCTCTCTTCACACTCATCAAACCACCTGAAAATATTTCCCATTTGAGTTAACCTGGTCAACAAGGCTGCGATAGATGAGAACCCATCCACAAAGCGGTGATAGCATCCTGCCAAACCTAAGAAGCTCTAAATCTCTATAACTTAAGTAAGTCATGCCCTACTCTGAACTTCCTTAATCTCTTAGGATCCAACTTGATACTATCCCAAGACACAACATGACCTAAGAAGGAAACTGAGTCCAACCAGAACTCGCACTTCGATAACTTAGCATAAAGTTGACGATCCTTCAAAGTTGGAAGTACAATCCGCCGGGGCTGCTCATGCTCTACTCTTCTACGAGTGAAACAAGAATATCATCAATAATCACGTTTAGAAATGAATTCAAATAAGGCTTGAACACTCGGACAAACAAATCCATGAAGGTTATTGGAGCATTAGTCAAACCAAATGACATCACCAAGAAATCATAATGACTATAGTGGGTCTTGAATGTTGTCTTAGGGACATTTGATGCCCTAATCTTCAAATGATTATAACCCAATCTCAAGTCAATCTTGGCAAACACATTGGCACCCTGAATTTGATCAAATAAGTCATCATTCCTAGGTAATAGATACTTATTCTTGATTATAACCTAGTTTAACTAATAGTAAATGCACACCCTCATCGATATGTCCTTCTTCTTTACAAACAACACCAGCGCACCCCAAGGTGAAACACTCGGCCTAATGAATAATTTATCAAGAAAATCCTACAATTCCGCTGAAGCCATACAGTACGGTGGGGTATGCTGTGATGGCACCCAACTTCTCCATTAGGCAAGCCAACAATGAAGTTTCCATTTAATTATTCATTTAATCACTTTTAAAAATATTAAATTTTATTTAACGAAGAAACTAAGTATAGAATACTATGATGACGGAAAGAATAAATAAAACGTAAGAGTGAAATGGTGATATTAATAGGTGAAAATCCAAAATTGTTTACTAGTAACTCCTAAAATCTGGTGTCACTAGTGCACAACATCTAGTAGAATATACAAAACTCCTATAGATATTTTATGAGATAAAATAGATAGAAAGAATAAATACAAGAAGGAGGAGACTACGGGTGCTGCAGAATGGAGCATGGGAAGTAGCTCACCACTAGGTCTCTAGGCAACGGGGATGTGTTCCCGAATGGCTACTAGATGAACCTGCCACAGAGCCTCCACAATTAGTGCAGAAGTGTAGTGTGAGTACGTAAACATTGTGTACCCAGTAAATATCTAGTCTAACTTCAAAGAAGTAGTAACGTCGGGTTGACATCAACACTTAATAGATTTCAATAAATAAAGTGCAAGGATTATAGCTAAGCATGAAATACGACAATAACAATGGAACAAGAGACAAATAACAATAGTAATTATTTAACAAAATATCAGTTTAAAATCTCCAATTATCTCATACTAATTTCAACAAATATGAACCATCAAGTAGGTGAAAATTCTCAAGTCATGAAGGAAATATCAAGTATATTCGGACTCCTAGTGATATTAACACGAGTTATGCCGAGGTCGTACGACCCGATCTAGATTAATCATTTACACTGCCGAGGGTAAACCGGCGCGAACCATAAATGCATCTCATATATACTGCCGAGGCGTTTGGCCTGATCCACAAGAAAAGAGAATTCTACAAAATATGGTCAAGATAATAAGGCTCGGTCCCACAGAATCCCAAATCCAATTTCAATTATAATTCAAGCAATCAAACTACTCTTCAACCACCCCAATTTCCTCAAGTCGATGCCGAGCAATCCAAAGCTAGCCAAAGGTCGTACAAACTAATCAATATAAGCTCAAAAGTTCATAATTTTTCTATTATAGTAATTACCCAACCCAATTTCCAAAATTCCTAAAAGTCACCCCTGGGCTCACTGTAAGGCCCCGAAAAAGTTTGCTAAGTAATTTAAGATTTCATGGTATCAGGTAGGCTAATTATAATATTTTATGTGCTAATCAATATGATGGACATCAATTGGATATGGTAATAAGTGTATAAGTCATATAATAAGTAATGTGGGATCCAAGGAGTGGCCTAAGTCTATGTCAAGTTGGAAAATTACATAATCGGCTAAAATTCCAAATAAGTTCGCAAGGGTCCACACTTTCGACGAGCATATATAAATATATATAAGGTTTTATGTCATGAAGAGCCTATAAAAGGAAATATCTTTGATTCTAGTTTCTAACTCTTCAAACCGTTTGTCATTTGGACACTCCTACAAAAGGTTATGATCAAACTACCAAAGGCAGGCATAATGCAATTCTGCGTCCATTATGCGATCGCAGAAGTGGTTATGCGACCGCAAAATGGTCGCAAACCTGTCCATTGAAGCCCAGTTCTGGGCACCAATTTCACGATCCATTCTCCGACCCGCATACCTATTCTGCAGTGCATTATGCGACCGTAGACCCAATTTTGGAGGCTTCTTTTCCTTATTTTCATAACCCGACCGCATTTGATAAATAGGCTTTGGGTCTTTATTTTGGGCTATTTTTTAGTGAATGTAGAGAGAGGTGAGAGCATTTTAGAGAGGGAATGAGGAACCTAACATCCTAATCATCCAATCTTGCACAAATTCTCAAGAATCTAGGAAGCTAATCTCTAGCTCATTATCCTTCCGGGTAAGTCCTACTTCTAAGATTTCATATAAGAGATTATGAGTTCAATACATATTGTGGGGTTGGAAATAGGCCATACATGTTACAATAATTAGTTTTATGAGGGGATTAATGAACCATTATGGTAGTTTCTTGTTGAAATTTGTTGAAGGAGGAAGGGACTACAATTTTAGATCCTTGTAGTCTATTTTCATGATAGGTGTTTGACAAATTCCTAGGAGAGTTACACCATGGAAATCCTTCTAATTATTAACCGATTTTTGCTATCTTATTATAGATTGTTATTGCTAGAAGTGTTGGTGCATTGTACTAACTTAAGAAAAGCTCAAACAAGGTATGTTGGTTAATATTTCTCTCTCGGAATTGAATTCCATAATGCTTCCGTAAGTTCAAGTATGACCGGCTCTAAATCCCTAGTTTTTACATTTCGGGTTATCCCCTATAAACTCATAAATCTTGATTATTCCGAATGAGCCTTATATCAAAAGATAGATGTTTAAAGTATGGTTTGCTTATTAAAATGGTATGTCTTTGAGTATCTTAAATGAAAACTGGTATACTAATTAGGTGAGAAAAACTCGATATGCTTAATACTCCTAATTGCTCTTATGTGTACTAAATGTCTTGATTGAGTGTGTCTAGTTGATTGATAAACTATAAAGATGTTTGAAAATGAATTAAATGAACTTGGAAAACAGAGTGTGGATAACGTGCCGAGAACCTAAGTTATGATTGTGATTAGTGATGCCAATGAAATGAGAAAATGTGAAACATATTATGAAATGAGCCTCGACTCAATTGTTTGAAATGACTTCTAAAAGATGAATTTGCCTAAAAGCTCTATTGAGATATGTATGGCTAAAATCCCGTCTTCTTAGAAATGAACCCCTTGGTGTCCATACAATTGATGTAAGCTCCAACCTTGATTGATGTAGAAAAAGATATTCCAAACGTGCTTGTGTTGTAATAATGTATGTGCAATATGTGTTTGAATGCTCCCATTATGCTATCTTGTCACTTGGGAGATGTGTTAAAGATATAGAATATGTGTTAAATTTCTAAAGTATGTGAAAGCCCCCATATGCCCAAGATTCATAATTTATCATGTATGTACTTAATATCTTGGATTGAAAGGCTTGTTTGAAAAAATTGATAATAATGTGAAATTTGGAAAAAGAACTCGCATTATGAAATGCGGCCAAGTGTCGAGTGTGATATAACAATTGTGGCCACTAGTGCCGAAAAAATTGAAATATGTGATGGAAATATGGAATGAGATATTGATGGAAAATGGAATGTCTTGAGTGAGATGGCCTAGCCGATTGGGCCGTGATCGGACGCCATGCCGCACATGGTCGTATTGTGCTGAAAATTGAAACCGGAATCGAACGGGAATTGAGAATGTGGAAAAATATCTCCGAGGAGATGACCTAGCCGATCGGGTCGTGGTCGGACTTCATAAAAGAGTACGGTGGTTTTGTGAATAATAAGGTATAAATGCTAATAATGGCCCAAACTAAAGCTACATCAATTTCACTTGAAACCTTATGTGATCCTTAATTTGATAATGTGGTGTTGTCTAAGGTTTTATTTATTTCATGATTATTTCTTGTTGTATTATTGATATTTCTAATGAGATGATGTTTAGTTATGCATACTAGTACTATTCGACAGTACTAACGTCCCTTTAGCCGGGGGCGCTATATCTTTAAATGGATGTAGGTGGTTCTATAGCAGACAATGTTGGTCGCAACTAGTGGCGCATCCTCTTTTCGGCCGACCTGGTGAGCCCCACTTCATTTCGGGGTCCTGTGTTATTTGCTTATCATGTAGTTTGTATTTTGAGTATAGCCGACATTTCCATATTACTCTTCAGTTGTATTTGGAGGATCCGTAGACAGGTTGTGGGTGGTAATTCTTCCCAACTCCAAATCATTTACAAGGTAATTCTTCTCGTGGGGATTAAGTTGACGTGAAGCATATGCAATAACTCGCCCCTCCTATATTAATACACAACCCATGACAATGTGTGAAGCGTCACAATATGCAGTATACATCCCTGAAAGGGAGGGCAACACCAATACCAATTTTGTAGTCAATGCGATATTGAGCTTCTGAAAGCTCGCCTCGTAGTCATCAGACCATCTGAAGGGAGAACCCTTCTAGTTCAATATAGTCAAAGGAGATACAATAGACAAAAATTCCTCCACAAACAAATAATAACCTGCTAACCCCAAGAATTTCACGCCCCAACCTCAGGGAGAGCGACTGGCGCTCAACCGAGGGGACCCGGCCGAGCAAGCCTGTTAAACACTTTCTACCCAACTCACTTATGATCCAGATAAGGCATGCTTTCATTAATTGAATATTAGAAGTATCATATATATAAATATTACTAAGTCATTTCATTTTGATACATCATTGTTAACTTTAAAAATACATACATTTTATGATTTAATGGAACAAAAATCCAAAAAACAACATTATACATTGACCTTTTTAGCTTAAAGTATATATATTTATATGTATATCGCCTCATGTTTTATTCGTGTTTCATGGATTTCAGATGTAAAATGTAATGATTTATGTTATTTCATGGTATTTTTATGTGTAGGAATCATCTTGAGGCAATAGGGGGCGAAAGCTGCGAGATTAGAACCAAAACGAAGGAAAAATGGGAAATGTTGAATTCCAGCGCCACAAGCAGTGCCCCACGCCACCTGTGGCGCCGTTTACACAATGTTCAGGAGGCCAACACCCCACGTTTCCCTGGACGCTGATGACGGGAATGTCTCCAACTTTGCCCGGAACAAGGTTATTTCGGCCCTTGATCTACCCAACACGTAGAAAAGCAAGACTAAGCCTATTTTGAGAGGGAAGACGCCACTTTGGAGGAAAAATAAACACGAGAAACATTCAAGAGCGAGGATTTATCACTTTTCTTCATCTTTTCTTATTATTTTAAATTATCCAACACTTGTGAAAATTTTAAATATTATCATGAGTGGATAAAACCCATAATTCTGGGTTGATTTAGCCATGAATATTGTTGTTTAACGTTGACTTAACATTAATTATAATTCACCAATATATGGTTGTTTCTTCAATTCTGTGCTTAATTGTTTAATTTTTTGGCCAACAGTTCGGTTCAATTAACTATCTATCTATGCTTGGGAAAGCCATGTTTATATTAGAGAAGAATTGAAGAGAACATGATCTTAACTCTCAGGGGGCGGGTTTGTGGTTAGGATAGAAATATACCTAGTCATCATGCTTAATTAAGTATCGTAATCCTAATGTGTTCTTAATAGATTGATTTCATAAGTAATTATGCGGTACTCTATTTTGAATAGCCAAGTAGTACTTCGAGAAAAGGCTACGAGAGCACTTGTTCCACTAATTAGAAACCATGAACGAATTGTATGAAAGGGAGAGTTAATTAGAACACAATAGCATTGGTGAACCGATCACGACCTTCGAATATTCGTCTCTCCTGAATACATAACAACCATTTTCCTGCTTGATAATTTAGTTACTAGTTAGAACTATTTTTAGTATAATCACATTTTTGAATTCTGATTGACTCGGTAGGATAACAATCTTGGTGAATTTAGTGGGTAGTTTGTTGCACCCCATTTTTTCGTACATGGAAGTACTCCATAAGTAAATCTATATAAGATCGGAAACGAGATGTTACATCCCGCATTTTTGTACGTTAAAGTTTCATCGTAAGTTAATCGACGTAAGCTCGGGAATGAGATTATTTTTGAGGTTATAAGTGTTATGCTATTTCAAACAAGTGATAAGAAAATTTGTAAAGGTGAGAGGTAAAGTGAATCGAAGAAAATGAGTTCCATCAAAGTTTGGCAATTTGGGGATACGGTGCAATCTTTCTCAAGAATATCATACGGATTTTTGTCTACTTCGATCCGCCGTTGTGTGATTTGTCACAATTGACGTGTGTTGGATAGATTGTCAAGAATATGTTAAGGCTAAACTTCCCTTCATTTTGGCATGATCTCGTAACTACATGTGTTTGATAACGAGGCATAAAGAGAAGTTCA
>ML345550.1:4006-24114 GCA_005239505.1 Nicotiana paniculata | reverse complement strand
TTTAAACAATTTCATTAGGTGTAATTAAGCTTATCTATTAACTCTTAGTCAATTGAGTGATTATTTCTATAAAACTGGACTTTTAACCTATTTTGATGATTCTAGGATCTTAGTTTGATTAAAGAAAGTTAGTTGGGTTAATAATTAGGTAATAAGTAATTTTGTTCTAATTTAATTAATTAGTAGCTAAACTTTGTTGGNGTCAGGGTGGATGGTTAACCCTAGATTACACTAAACTCAGAAGATGAACTAGAGTAAACAATCAATTGAAGGTGGGAAGGAGCGACAGTGAAGGCAGTCTAAAACAAACCAAGCATGAATCAAATAAGTATAATCTTTAGTAAATCAATGGTGACAAATAGAAAACCTAAAAATGATTATTCAGGGTCACAAAACAGTTCGGAATTGCATAATGTGTTAAGTACTACATCACTTGAAAACAATGTGAATCAAAATAGAAAAAAGCCATATATGCAGTCAATGACGAAACCTAAATTAGGAGGTGTGATTAACAAGGAAAACCTAATTACTTAATATGACAAAAACAAAAGTCATGACACATATTCAAAATTGAAGCGACAAGGAAAAATATACACAGGTGGGGGAAGAAAACAACAAATCTACACAGATCTTCAAAAAACAATTAAATCTAGACAGGATCATGCCAATAAAACCCCAAAACAGTTAGAAAGGGAAGGGGCAGTAGCATTTAGGGACAATCAGTAAAGAAGAAAAACCTAAAACTAAACTCAGTTAAACAAATATCTTGTAACTAACATCATTTAGGAGAATAAACAGAAAACCTACAAAATCTAAACAATTAATCCAAACGGAAGACATAGATTGGTAGAAGAAATTTAATACTAGCCTAGGCGATTTATCTTACTAGACAAGTGATTTAAAAAACAAAGGGGGAGGGGTACCATTCAGATAAAATCGTTTTGGCCGGATTCGCCGGAGTTTGGCCGGACTTCGGTGGGTTTGAAAACGAGTCAAACCCACATGAATCAATTGCTCTTGTCAAGAGCAACTGATTCATGCAGGTCCGAGCCGTTGAAGGCCCTTGAATCAGTGCACATAGGAGACTTAGGGTTCTGGAATCTCAGATCTGAAATTGGGGTTTTTGGGATGGTTTTTTGACAAGAATAATAACGGGAGGTGGTTTAGGAGGTGATGGGGGTTGTAGGGTAGATATTTGGGGTTGATTGGAGTGGTTATGGTGGCCGGACGGCGGTGGGATTCTGGGGCGTCTAGGGTTAGAGTTCGAGAGAGATGGAGGAGATGGGGGCGACTAGGGTTTAGGTATGGGGTTGGGTTTCAGATTGAATGGGAGTATGGGGTGGGGTTCGGGCAGTTAAATACTAAAAGGGTGGTCAGTTCCCAGCCGTTGGATCAAAGATAGATCAATGGATGGGGTTGAACTTGGCCTAAAACAACATCGTTTTGGTTAAGCTGGGGCAGGCCGGTTAAAGGGATTTGGGCTGGGTTGTTCGTTTGTAGGGATTGGGTTTGGGCCTGGGTTGTCTGGGTGCATAGAAAAATAGGGGTTGGGCCTGGGTCTTTCTTGGCCCAGGTCCGATTTTGTTTTCTTAGTTAATTAACTTAATTATTCTAATTAAATTAAACTCTAACTTAATCAAAAAATGTAGCAATTAATTTCAAAACCTTATTTTTCATATATTTACATATTAATTAAGAATAAAACAACCAATTATATATTCTTAATTAAATCTATGATTTATCGAATAAAATGATTAATTTTTATAGTAATTAATTATTACAAATACATCACGTTAAATACTCGTAATTTGTCTATTATTTAATTAATTATAACTAATAACTTCATAATGCAAAATTTTCAATGATTTTGAAAGATGAATTATGGATATGCAAACAATGCAAATAATTCACAATTAGTTACTGAAAAATCAACCAATATTCATAAATTCAATTGATTTATTGGGATTTTTATAGGACGATACGGCGAGTAAAAATCACATGATCACAATTAATACCACAAAAATACTAAAGTATCACAGAACTTTAACAACCACAGAAACAATTTTTTCATAAAGAGGTTCAGGCCAGAAACTAACAGAATCAGATTGGGGGGTGTGTTAGGGGAGATAACATGCTGAATCTAAGGGAGGATAGGACAGCTTAACAATATTATAGTAAAGTGAAAGTAGACATGCTAATTACAGGGTACACAACAAAACCATAAGTAAAAGCATAGTAGAAATAGAAGGAACTACAATACCAAAAGAAACATGTTGTTTTGAAGCTTTAAGTTAAACTGAAAACATACCAGTTAAAGGAGAATAAGCACAAAGTGGAGGGTAGGAGATGACAATAGTTAGCCTTGGCTTGCAGCCGGCTAACTTAGAACAGTAATAAGTAGCACAGAAAGAGAGCAGAAAGCTTTTAGTTGTGAGAGAGAGCTTTTGAACTAGTGTCTGTTCGTGTGTCTTGATAATGAAAGAGCAGAGGTATTTATAGTCTTAAACAGGCAGGAGAAATAAGGTATGAAGTACTAATTTAACATAGTTATAGGAAAAATACCCAATCAGAATCAATCAAGATCCGGACTCCCTTTAATTAGGGAGTCATAGTTCAAACGTGTACAAGTTGTATTAAACAAGGAAAATAATCAATTATAAGACTCATTTTACCATAATAGGAGTAGTAAAAGCATGTGGCGTGTAATAAAGACTAAGTACATAATACATAATTAAGGAAAGTACATGTTAAATAACTGACAGCATATTCATACACATTAAAAATTTAGTAGAGTATGATTTTAATTCTGAAAATTAGTCAAGGGGATCTCGAATGAGATTAAAATCACAGGGAATCAAGGCTAAGCAAGGAAAGCATCACACAAACAAGGAAATAATTCAAAATCAGTAAAGAGTTATAAAGAAAATACATAAAATCACATTTTTTAAGGAAAGTATTGCAGGTCTAAGGAGAATACACAAAATCAATATAAATTATCATGTAAACAATCAATAAAATGAATAGTCAGACCTATTAAACGATAAATAACATGTGTTGAACAAAATCGGATAAACCCTAAGCAAGTAGTTAAAAGGACAGTAGAGATTCAGAAAACTTAGCAACAAATTAGAGCAAGAAGCATAGAACACATAGGACATTCATGAAAGTCCAGAAAGTTCATGAGAGACACGCAAACAACATTGCAAAACGATTTGAACTTCCAGATTGAACGCAGAAGTATTAGAGTTTCTTAACAAAATGAATCGAACAAAAAGAAAAGCTAAGGTGATGTTTAAACATGCTAAAATCACAAAGTAATTTCTAAAAATCATAAAGAAATCGTTTTGCAAAAGGGTTTTGATACCGTAGTTTGGAAAATGAGGAAATCGTTTGAAATCAAAGAAATCTTTTGAGGAAAACATATGAGAACCTTAAAAGACACGTAGATCCGTCACAGATCTAAAATGATCGGAGGATTTAAAGCTAGGGTTTCAAGAGAAAACCTAGAGAAGAGAAGAAAACGTAAATATTACCGGCTTTTGGCCGAAAAATGTAAAGATCTTACTCGTACGACCATAAGTGGCTGAAAAAGATGGCATGACACCGGATATGGGAGTGAACCGCCTATGGGTCACTTGAAAACCTCCACCGGTGACACAGGTGTAAAGGACGGAGCCATAAGGTCGATAAGAGGTAGAACCTCCATGGTTTCTGGAGAGGGGGTGGCCGGAGAAGGGTGATAAGGGACCAGTAGACGAAGGGTCTAGAGATAAGTGAGAGGATTCAGAGACAGACGAGTGAGAAGTGAGACGGGGAAATGAGAAGGGGGGAAGGGTAGTCTTTAGGGTTAAATATGGTAGGTAGAGATCTGGGTGTTGATTTGAATTAATCAACGGCTCAGATTTAAAAGAGGGATTGGGTCGGGTAACTAAGGCATTGGGCCTGGGAGTGTTTGGGCCGTTTAATTGGGTTGGGGTCCGGGTAAATTGGGTTTTAATTGGAATTAAGGGTGGCTATTAGTTAAATACCCGTTAAAAAATAGATAAATAATTAATAAAATAGCTAATAATTATATAAAAATGAAATTAATGCTAAATAAGTTTAAAGTAATTAACTAATATTAATATAAAATGACTACTTATTGAATAAAAATGTACATTTAGGCTATAACTGCAAAAATTGTTGTAATTATAGCTAAATAATGCCAAATTGGCTAATTTATGAAATAATTGAATCCTAATAGGATAAAAATAATATATTGAGCTAGGAAATATTTTGAAATTATTTATAATATAATTTATGAATAATTATTGAATTTAAAATACTGAATAAATTGGAAAAGAAATTAATAAAATATGGAAAATGATAGAAAAATACCAGTTATTATAAAAAGTGATTTTGAAGGCACATATGCAAAATTTTAAAATAGTTTGAGGAAAAATTGGGTATCAACACTAAGCACTGTCCCGAATCTTGCACGAGACTAAGCATTGTCTCTCTTTGTATAAACACATATATTTCTCTATCCTAAGCCTTGCATTATTCTCTCGGGCTAGGCTCTGCCCTCAACTTTACGCAAGACTAACTCTGTCTTGTTGCCTCTAGCATCATGTCTTTATACTTCATGAGCTGAAATATAGCCAACTTGTCCGAAAGGCGTCATAGTCTGAAGGCATCATCCTCATAGCCGGAAGACATCATGTCATGGCCTGAGGATCTCTCAAACTTGCACATCATTATTCAAAGGCTTCATGGTTTGGAGGCACCATCTTCATGGCCCGAGAACATCATTTCATGGCCTGCGAATCCCTTACCACACAATTCATGCCCTGGGACATCATGGTCTAAGGACGCCATCCTCACCGTCCAAAGACAATTTTTAGGGAATTTGCATCATGTCTAAGTTTACGCAGTAATTTATACATACATGCTCGCAATGCATTTTTGTAAATTTGCAGGTGGTCCGGAAAGTAACAGTTATTCCAACAGGAGCAATCTCGCTCCAGTTCCCATCCACATCCTTCAAATTATTTCAAACATAACCATTCATCATCCGTTACCGAGCCTCATTCACTCATAACCATTTCAAACCCCAATTAACCCTATTTGGAACATTTTGTCCGTTCTTGCAATGACTCCATTAGTTTACTCCATCATTGGATTCAGAACTACACACGGCCTGATTCCTGTAAAACCAGATATATGTAGGCAGGTCAGAAGCCGGAGTGCGGCCTATATCTTTCAAATCACCCTATTCAGTCAAATTGATCATCATTTCTTTACCCGACAACTCTTTCATCCTTCCCGGGTAAAGAGGGGCAGCTGTTGATACCCAATTTTTCTCATATTTCTCAAAATACATATATACCTTCAAAATAGTGCATGAGCATCAACAAGTATTTTTTCATAATTTTCTATAATTTTTAAAGGCTTTTAATCAATTTATTCCTGCGTTTTATTATATAAATAATTATTATGCATCTCAAATAAATTTTTATGGTGCTTTATCATCTAATTTTCATCATCTATATCCATATTAAGCTTTGAATATTTTATATATTTATTATAATTGTATTTTGCATCCTTAGGCTAAAATTGCATATTTTGCAATAATAGCCCACATATATGCATAATTACATTATTTATACAAGAAAATGACTTTTTATATTTTTATATTTTTAAGAAATTATTTTAAATCATTATCATACACAAGTGATATTTTATTTATTTATTAATTAATTTTATAAATTATTTACTGATTTAATTGGGTATTTAAAATCTAGCCTTTTTCTTAATTAATTTCGGGTCTATACATTACCCATTACCCCAGCCCAGTACCCTAATATCCAATACCCAAATAACCATTAACCCAATCCTTGTATCCGTCCAAATTACCCGACCCAACATTTTTAAATCAGGACCATTGATCTCCCAAAATCAACGGTCCACAACCACCCCACCCCTTTAAACTAACCGACCCGTCTAAACCCTAATCACTTCCACCCACCCGCCGTCTCTATTCACTCTCTCATCTTCCTCCCCCCTCTCTTATGAAATCCAAGCGCCGCAATCCCTATTCCTCCTTCGATTCCAACTCATAAATGAAATCAACCTATGATTCTTTATCTTATTTGGTTCTATCTCCTTACTAGCAACCCGATTTTGGTATTTCCTAAAGGCTTGACTAAAATGGCAAGCATATTTTGAGAGATTCGAACCAAATCTGGTTCAAAATCCTTAACCTGTTACTATTTTCGGCTATGTTCATCAGCCTTTCTGTGTAAGTACAAATATTTTTTTGTATCTCTCACTGGTTCATACCTAACCTAAAGTAAGGGTTTTCAGATCTTTTATTCGAACCAAAAATTGGTTCAAACCTTATTTTTAAATGTTATTCCGCATGAATCTATTTATTTTTAGTTAAATCTTTTACTTACCCGAATTAGGGTTTCAAACCTTCTTTAATCGAGCCAGATTTGGTTCGATTCTATGTTCTTTTGAATAAACTCCTGTCTATGTTCATTGTACACCGTATGTGATTATTGTATCCTTTTCTCTGCTGATTTTATGGCTTACCCAAATTAGGGTTTCAGATCTGCTTTAATTGAACTAAATCTGTTCGATTCTGGTCTTCCTTTTGAATATTCTCCTATCTACATTATGTACCTTATTTTACTGCCAATTTTTGGTTTACTGAAAATTAAGGTTTGAAATCTTTTACTGATTTTCCGATACTTTGTCCTTTCTCATATTTGAATGATATTTTCCTTATTTACATTCAATCTATCATGTTTCCATTATTTTCTTACCTTATTTGCCTTGAGATTGCATGTTAATTGATATTTTTCCTTATTTTGAGTGTTACTCGTCTGATTACACGTTGTTATGTCCTGTTAATTGACTGAACTCTGCTTAAATTCATTTTGTGTTTAATTACTTTCCTTGTCTGTGTATGTTCGACTTCTTCCCTTATTTGTTTGCCTAATTAAATACTATTTAAACCCTTTTCCCTCTCCATTTAGGACAGACTCGAACCCTCATACTCTCACTAAAAACTTAGCTCTTTTACTCTGATTCTGTGCTCATTGTTTCTGGTCTTGGCTGGCTGAAAGCCAAGGCCAAGTGATTCTGGATTTAATTGATGTGGTATATTTATTTGCTTTCCTGCTTAACTGGTAAACCCTAATCCCTTGTAATTTCATTCTTCATGCTTTCATAATATACGTTGCTCTACCAACATGTTTAAATTCCGAGTATAATTCTACCCTTATGCTTCTATGACTTTGTCTAATCGTATAGTTAATATTATTAAGTTAAGATTAGTTAGTTTTGAATAATATGAATCCTCCTACAAGCTAGTTTAATGTTTAACTTGTCTCATGCACTGTTTGCTAATCCTGCATCTGTTCTGAACTTTGCATTTTTAGGATACTACAAGCATGTAATTAGTTAATTTGTCCTAATTCTATAGATTTGTTACTTAGTTCATGTGCCCTGTCAATTTGTTTGCTAACATGTCTGGTATCCCTCTGAATTCATGTGATGATCCGACTGTTTTGCCTAAGTTGCTTATGTGATTAAACAATGGTTGTCCTAAATGTCAGCATGCTCATTTAGTATAATTAAGTCTCTTTTCTCGAATAACCTATTTTAAACTATGTACTTTGCAAACCTTGCTTGTTGTCCGAATACAATTTTGTGTTCTAAACTTTGTTTCTTCTGAAATCCAAACTGTTATAAAATCTATCCTTACTTCCTTTTGCTGTCATTATTTCAAATCCTCTGCTCTTAGTCCCTTAGGTTCTTTCCTCAACCACCCCAGTGTGAGCACTACTCAGGGTCCATGTGAGACTCCTGTGAACTCTGACACACTGGAATGGGTTCCCAATCTCTTGTGAGCTATCTTCTGAATATGTGGTTATGGTGTGAGCATTTTCCTGGGTCCCTGAGGCCCTTGAAAACTTTGACACACTGGAAACCTGGTTCTAATGTGCTCTGTGTGAATCACTATGTTGTGCCTCAAAGTTGTTACGGTTGGAAGGCCTGGTTCCCATGTTTGTTTGGGCCTAATGAAGGCTCCCTATAGTGTATCTTATTACTGTTATGTAATTCATTTTCCATTATGGTCTGTAATAACTTTGTAATAAACAGATTCTGGGGATATTTAGTAAAATCAGGGGGTTTCTTATTTCCTTTTGTTAAATTGGGTAAAAATCCTGCCTATAGGATTTAGTTATGCTGTTAATTCTGCTCATTTGTCAAAACTGTACGAATCCTATATTGTGCTTAGAAATCCTGCCTATAAGACTTTCGTGATGATGTTAATTCTACTCATTTGTCTAAATTGCTTTCTTTTCCTTACACTAATTCACTTAATGTAAGTTCGGTCGAGACCCACCGTTGTGGACCTCGAGGGGTGCCTAACACCTTCCCCTCGAGGTAATTTGATTCCTTACCCGATATCTGGTGATGTAAACTGGTTATATGAGTTATCTGCTTTAGGTGCCCTAACGCACCTTAATATGTTAGGTGGCGACTCTCTCAACTCCAATTCCTTACCCTCTCAAAAGGAGTTGTCCCAAAAAAATGTCGAAACCCGATTTCCCGAGAAAAAGGGGGAGCGACAACGAATATCTCGCCATTCCGTTATTATGCTCCACTCGAAGTCGGTCATACTTGGTCTCGATTGTTGCTGGCCTCGGTCTCAACGGACACTTTGATCTCTAGGCTTGATGCCTTATCTTCGAGCTCGGGTCTGATTTATTACGAGGCTACCCCCGAAGCAGCTCCTTTTCCTCGATCAAACAGTAAAATCGGGTAGGCCCGATTTTGACCGTATACATTAAGCATGGGATAAATGCAAATATTTGAGCAAATATTTGGACATCATAAAATGTGTTGTTTGGTGGAGGAATAAACAATTTTGACATCAAAGGTACTTACATGCAATTCTGTTGTCCGAAATATGCTCTGGTTTGGAAATAATGTGATAAAAATGTTTTCTTTAGTGCTTTAGGAATTAGGTAAATTACAGGAACTCACTGCTACCTTTTTTTTCAATGATTAAGTTTGGGAGCCATATCAGGTTAAAGAATTTATTGATGGTTAATCCTCTGTCTAGAAATCATATTAACATTGGGAAAAATAGAGCCCCTATTTTTGTTGAACATAATGGATTTGTTAAAGTTTAGACGATTTGTATCATGCTAAGAAACCGAAGAACAACTATAAGCGGCACTTACTTTTGCAGGCGACTAAAAAGAATGCACAGAAAATAGTTATTCCTTTAGTAATAAGTTTTAACCTACGGCTAGAGTTTCTTTCCCAACTCGGATCTGCAATAGGGACAAGACCGGTCTTTTAAAAGCCATTCTAAAATGCAAACTCCATGATAGACGTGGGAACACTGGTTCATACAAGAAACAATACAACCTGTAAAAAATTCTTCTCTACAAATCGAACAAATATCCAATAAATTAGAATCATCAAACGTGTTTGCTTCAAATCTCATCTTCTTGATTCCTACTTCTTTCTGTAGATCTTCAAACTTTGCAATCCTTGAATTCACCTCTCCTAGAGTCCTTTCCCATGTTTTGCGATTATAATCTTCACTCGTTTTGTTATACATCTCTATAAATTCCGTTTGTGGAAAATAAGTAATTTTTGTAATACCTAAAACCATATACTTACTTTCATTAGAAATATTCATAGTTGCACAATCCAACATGCTCCTAGTGAACTCCACGATTTTTGAAATCAACGTGTCTTTATTTTGCAATGTTGTAATCGTCGCAACATCTCTATACGTTACACCTTTCCACTTTAACTTGTGATCTAAAGAGAAAGGAACATTCATCAAAAATATAATTTTTGATATAATGTCCGATGCATAATCTGATAAAATATCATCGTAAGGAATCCAAAAGACGTATTCAGCTTTATGATCTATGAGGTAAGAAGAAGAAGTCAATTTTGAGGAACGGCGCTTAACAAGAACAGTAACCTTAAGTGGAAAACCAAGAGTGTCACGAGATGTTTTGGTGTTTATATCCAACTCACACATATTTGTTCTTAAACGTGTACCTCCGCCGCATGATTGTGAACATGTAACGCAGACATCAGTACCAGGATCCTTGAACGTGGAACATGGATTTTGGGTTAATTCTATTGCCGCAACCAAATCGGTTAGAGTTGACAGTTTCAGCATAGTTGCTTATAGTGGGTGGTGGCGAAAGAGGGAGCTGTTGCTTTTATAATTAACGTAAATATTATAATTCCATAGGGACTGGTTTTTTCGAATCAAAGAAGGAATTGGATTTGTTCTTAATTCAGTAAATATTGTTTCTCTTTTTTCTTTTTTCTTTTTGCAATCTCCACGTTGCTCGGTGGTTTTCCGCCCTTTCCTTTTCCGACCTAAGTCTTAACAAATTACTACTCCGTCTATTTTCAAGTACTATTGTATTACTTCATTTTCAAAATAAGTGATTTTTAGTTATTTTCACATATATTAAAAAAATTACCTTTTAATATTAATTAGCAATCAAATTGACCATATTAACTTTTATTATCTTTTCACATAAATACTCCTAACGCATACTCCAATATTATTTATTCTAAGAATAATGTAGGAAAAAAAATTAATTCATTCTTGAAATCTGGAAAAATCATTATATTTGAGCCACACAAAAAAAATTACTTATTGTGGATAGAGGAGTAATAATTAAGCCAAAAAATTACACCCAATGACTTTGAAATTGATAGTCTTGATTTTACCCTCGCTTGTCCTAAAGCAAATCTTTGGGGTCAAAAGACAGAAGTATTTTTTTATGGGGTAAGCGAGGAGCAATTTTTGTTAAACTTGAAGTTAAAAAACCAATAGTGACATCGAAATGTCCTATTTGTGCAAATCACCTTAACTAAACAAAAACCCAAACTTTCTGAAACGTCTGTTTTTTTTATCTTTTGATTTCAAATTATAACTTTGACAAAGTTTTTTGATTAGAACTTTTATATTTTTTCATTAAACACAATCCTTTCTTATATGGTAATAGCAATTACATAAATTTAAAAAGATATTTACGAGTTTATATCGAAATGACAAATCAATGAGCATTTTATGAGCTAAATATTTTGATTTTATAGGTTAAATATGAGAAATTTCAATGTAAAGACGGTAAATACGAAACAAGCAGAATCTAAAAGTTGGAACATACTGTCAAAGGAAAGATATATCCTTGTATACGGTACCTGATTTCACTATTTGATCGAGACTAAGGCGTTGCATCGAAGAACTGAGATATTGAGTTCAAGATCGAAGTCTCTTTCGAGATTGAGGTCGATATCAATCGAAACCAGGGGAGATAGACTCCGAGTAACACCGGGATAGTTTAGTAACGGAAAGAGCGAAATATCCGTGATTGGTCGAGGATCATGGCGTGAATCTTGGAAAGGATCAAATCAGAAGCGGTTAATTAATTGTTTGTACGATTTCCATCTGTAATTAGAGATATACCATAATGAGTTCCAATCATTTGTAGACCTCATTATACACAGAGAAAAAAGCTATACAACTCTTTCTTCCTTGCTTGTTATTGTTCATCAGATTATTCTACTTTAATTGTTCTTATACTGTTATCACCTCGAGGGTTGTTGGAGTTACATGATACATTTGAACATTTAATTTTGGTTTGTAATTAGTCAGTGGTGTATTTGGGCCACTGGTATAATTAGTCAGCTGTGTAATTAGGCCACGACCCATTATAATTATTTCTCTGCATTCTTTTTAGTAGAGTGGAGGCCCATTGTATATAAAGAAAGGAGGAATATTCTAGAGGGGATAGAAATTATTATTGTCAATACAGAAAATTTAGCTCAAGTTCTTCTCTCACTTTCTCTCTGAAAATCCTAACTCGGATTCATCATTTTTGTTCGATCTCTGATCTTTACATTTGGACATTTAATTTTGGTTTGTAATTAGTCAGTAGTGTATTTGGGCCACTGGTGTAATTAGTCAGCTGTGTAATTGGGCCACGGCCCATTATAATTGTTTCCCTGCATTTTTTTAGTAGAGAGGAGGCCCATTGTATATAAAGAGAGGGGGAATATTCTAGAGGGGATAAAATTATTATTTTCAATACAGAAAATTTAGCTCAAGTTCTTCTCTCACTTTTTTTGAAAACCCTAACTCAGATTCATCATTTTTGTTCGATCTCTGATCTTTACTTGGTATCGGAGCCATGAAATCGTCGATCCTTCATCTCGTAATCTCAACTGTGTTGATTTTGGAGATCTTAGTTTGTTAGCTACTGCACTTTCATCATCTGTTCTTAGCGATCAGAGTCTCGACTCATTTTTTTTGTTTTTCTTACTGGTTTCTCTGCTCGCTTGCATTGGAATGTCATTGACTTCTAAGGAATTTGTGCGATTCCTTCTTCAATTAGTGTTTTTGGAGGATTTTCTTCGAAGCTAAGGGTTTTTTCCAGTTCTCAGCAATTTGTGCGATTCATCTTCAAGGCTTTTTACTTCTTCAGGTTGCGAAGAAGTTTGGTACACTCTTTCCTATTTCTTTATAACCGTTGATTCTGTTTTAGGAGACTAAGATCTGTTGGAGATTAGTTGTTTCTAAGCATTTTTTGTTGAAAATCATGGGTGATTCCAGTTTAAATACTGGTCCTTACGTTCCTGAACCTTCTAGTCCTTTATTTTTATTTCCTTCCGATGTGCCAGGAGTGTCTCTTGTTAGTGTTCCTTTCTCTGGGACAGGTTTTGGGGTTGGAAGCGAAATATGATAGTTTCTCTGTCTGCTAAAAATAAAATAGGGTTCATAGATGGCTCGTGCATTAAACCTGCTGAAACCTCTCCTCAATATTGGCAATGGGATAGATGTAACAACATGGTCATATCATGGTTGACCAATTCGTTATCCCCAGACGTTGCTGAACGTGTACAATAATCAGAAACATCTGAGAGTATTTCGAAACAATTAAACAATAGATATGGGATTGTTAGTAGGACCAAAGTCTTTGAGATTAAAAGAGAGCTTTCTTCCACTTATCAAGGATCCCTAGATGTTGCTTCTTACTTTAATAAGCTTAAAAAAATTTGGGATGAACTGGAGATTATGCGCAATAGTCATGCTAATGCTTGTGCTTGTGCTTCTAAAGAAGGTCTCCAGAAAGAAAAGAAAGAAGATAAAGTTCATCAATTTCTAATGGGCCTAAATGAAGTCTACGTAGGAGTTAGAAGCAATATCTTAATGATGCACCCATTGCCTTCCCTTGACAATGTCTATAATATACTCCTACAAGATGAAAAATAAAGACAAGTTCTTCCAAATCGACAAGTTTATTCTGAATCAGCCTCTTTCCATGCAAATTCCAACAAGTTCCCTCCTCAATTTTCACCTCAATAACAATATCCTCAGAAATTGAAATTTGATCAGTATAATCAGAGGGTCAATCCTGATCACAATGAGGCTTCACTGTTTTGCAAGTACTGCAAGAAGCCTGGTCATGTAATTGAAAAATGTTACAAGTTGCATGGGTTTCCCCAGAATTTCAAGTTTACAAGAGGTAAAAAGTTTGGTACTGCTGCTAATGTTGAGGGGCAGCTTCCTGGGATTCCTGATCATACTCTTTCACATGCTGATGATTCATTAATACCTGGTCTAACTAAAGAACAGTACACTCAACTGATGAGTCTTCTTCAACAATCTGGACTCAATGAGTCATCATCTCAACTTGTCATCATGGGTTCTGCAAATTTTGCTGGTAGTTCTTATTCCTTACCTGTGTGTCTGAATGGTAATTCTAATGTGCGCATATTGACTAATGTATATGGAAGGATATGGATAGTGGATTCTGGAGCCACTGACCATATGAATTCAAATAAAAGTATTCTTTTCAACATTACTCCTCTGCCTATCCCTTATCTAGTTTCTTTGCCTAATGGTTACAAAGTGAAGGTCACATGTACTGGATCTCTTACTTTGTTGCCTTCCCTCACTCTTCATCATGTTTTATACATACCTACTTTCCACTATAATTTGGTTTCAGTAAGTAAACTGATTGATCAATACAAATGTTATGTTTTATTCACATTCCATTCAAGTATACTTCCACAGGCCTATTCTATGAAGAAGCTTCTGGAGCTTGGTAGAATGGACCATGGACTATACAAATTCTACTTCAACCAACCTACTTCTCCTGCATCTGTTTCCCAAAATGTCATAGACAATATTAAACAGCCTATTCCTCTTCTGTTGTTTCTGATTCATCTGTTTCTAGTTTTAATATCATAGTTGAGGTACATGATTTTCCATTGAATGCACATGTAGATGTTCTGAATTCTCTTCATGATCCTGTTTCATTACCAAATTGTAATAGTAACCAACATATAAATAAAAATGATGTTCTTTGACATCATAGATTAGGTCATGTTCCTTTTGCACAAATAAAAAATATACCTTCTATTTCTTCTTCTTTATCAGCAAAGCAGTCTTTTATTTGTCCTATTTGCCCTTTAGCAAGACAACCTAGACCGTCTTTTCCAAACAGCTCTACTCATTCTACTGCATTGTTTCAACTTATACATGTAGATACTTGGGGACCCTACCATACTCAATCATATTCTGGGGCAAGATACTTTCTTACCATAGTTAATGATTACAGTAGGGCAACTTGGACACATTTGCTGCACTCCAAAAGCTATGCTTTTAGCTTAATTAAGGCATTTATAGCAATGGTTAAAACACAATTTCAACTTCCTATAAAAGTCATTAGAAGTGACAATGCCTTAGAGCTTGGATCTTCTAATTCAGCTCTTCAGTTCTTTTCTGACACTGGAATAATCCATCAAACAACTTGTCCTCACAACCCACAACAGAATGGGGTGGTCGAAAGAAAACACAAGCATCTACTTGAAACTTCAAGAACCTTATTGTTTCAATCCAAACTTCCTACCAAATTTTGGGGGGATTGTGTTTTAACAGCAACTTACCTTATCAATAGGTTTCCCTCTTCAGTTTTGCACAACAAGACACCATTTGAACTTCTCTATGGTATTCCACATTCATACTCTCACCTAAAACCTTTCGGCTGTCTATGTTATGCTACTGTACCTAAATGCAATAGGGAGAAGTTTCAACCAAGAGCTTCTCCTTGTATGTTCATTGGATATCCCTATGCTAAGAAGGGTTACAAACTATTCAATTTAAATAACAAGTCAGTTTTGTACTCCAGAGATGTCACTTTTCATGAATCTGTATTCCCCTATCAATTGATACATTCTACTTCTTCTCATCGTGCTCCAAATTCCTCTTTTCCCATGTACTCATTTGATACACCTTATGATTTGTCTAGTACCAGCTCTTCTGACCTTTTCCAACTGTCACCAACCCATCTGCCTCACCTACTCCTGATCCTTCTTCACCACATGATCCTGTTCAACCCACATTTCTAATACATGAGTCAGAAATTCAACCTCATCCATCTCCTGTGATCAGAAAAAGTTCTAGAATCCACCAAATACCATCTCATTTAAAGGATTATGATGTACAACTTCCCTCTTCTCTTTCCTCTTCCACTCCTTCATCCTTTTCTGCTACACAACATGCACTAGTAGAACCTCATTCTTACACTCAGGCTGCTGCCAGCCCAGCTTGGCAGGAAACTATGGCCAAAGAGTTTGAAGCCTTAGAGGCAAACAAGACTTGGCAGATTGTTGAATTGCCTCTTGGAAAGAAAATCATAAGTTGTAAATGGGTCTATAAAATTAAATATAAAGCAAATGGTAGTGTGGAAAGGTTTAAGGTAAGACTGGTAGTTAGAGGGGACACTCAGGTAGAAGGAATTGATTTCAATGAAACCTTCTCACATGTTGTCAAGATGTGTATTGTCTGATTCTTGATTGTTGTTCCACTTAAGAAAGAATGCCCTTTATTTAAATTAGATGTCAACAATGCTTTTCTGCATGCTGACCTAGATGAAGAAGTATATATGAAAATCCCCTCTGGGCTTTCTATTTCTTCTACCTCTTCCAATTCTGCCACCTTAGTCTTTAAACTTCAAAAATCACTTTATGGTCTTAGATAGGCATCTCGATAGTGGTATGCAAAGTTATCCCAAGCTCTTTGTTCCATAGGGAATATTCACTCATTGAATGACTGTTCCTTATTCGTTAATAAGTCTCAATCCTCTACTATTTTTCTTGTTGTTTATATGATGACATCATCCTCACCAAGGATGATTTATCTGAGATTTCAGCTCTTAAGTCATTTTTGGATGCTTAATTCAGAATTAAGGATTTGGGACTCCTTCATTATTTTATGGGTATTGAGGTCATCTATCATTCCTCAGGTATTACTTTGCATCAAAAAGAGTTCATAAATGATTTTCTCAATGACTATCAGTGTTCTAATGTTTCTGAGGTAGTTGCTCCTTTAGACATTTCACTTAAACTACATGCTGATGTTGGGGATTTGTTGCCTGAACCTGATAAGTATAGGAGTCTAGTTGGGAAGTTGAACTATTTGACTCACACTAGGCCTGATCTATGCTTCACTGTCCAGCACCTTAGCCAGTTCCTCCAGGCTCCTGGAATCCCTCACATGTCTGGTGCTTTACATGTTTTAAGATACTTGAAGGGTACGCTTGATCATGGGGTACTTCTTAACAACTCCTCTGACTTCTCTCTGATGGCTAGCTGTGACAGTGATTGGGCTGCTTGTCCCACTTCTCGAAGGTCCGTCACTGGGTTTTGTATTCATTTAGGGGGTAGCCTCATTAGATGGAAGTCTAAAAAATAGACTATTGTTTTTTTATCTTCCGCTGAAGCTGAATATCGAGCCATGAGTAAGGTGGTTGTAGAGTTAGCTTGGCTTGTTCGATTGTTGGTTGATCTGGGAGTGCCTTTTAATACTCTTGTTCCTCTATTGTGTGAAAGCCATGTTGCCATTCATATAGCCAAAAATCATGTCTTCCATGAGCGTACTAAACATATTGAAGTAGACTTGTATTGGTAAAAAAGAGTTTCACACGTAAGCCAACTTTTGACAACTCCGCCAGTCACGTGGACACAGGAAAACACGACAACTGGATGTAACTCTTTGAAGAGGTACAGTACAAAGAGGCACGGTTCAGTAAACCCACGAACTTATCAGCCTCGGGAAATTCAACTTGATCAAAAAGGGAGAGTGGCACGGTTAGAATGAATCTAGACAAAGCTACGGGCAGATTCAAGGACCCACAATTGATTACTCGAACATTATGTAACTGAACCCCTATTACCGTTATCCTTTGTAATGCCTCATTAATGTCTTAATTAGTCATTAATGAGTAACCATAGCAGGAGTCGTACGTTATAAGAATCTCCTATATAAGGGAGGGAAATACAACTTGTAAAGGAATTTGATTCTCGAATACAATCAACTTCGATCTTTTATTTTTGTAATATTGTCTATTATTCATTTTTCCCATTATCTTGATTATCAGTAACCCGTATTCATCTTAAAAATAAGCTTTGGTCAAAGGGGCTAATTCTTTGGTTAAACAAATTGATTCTGTTACCGGGAAACTGATAATCTTTGTTTACTTTCCAAGTGATATCCTTTGAATTATGTCAAACCCCAACGACAACAACCAGTAAAGAAGTGGAACTCCTGTTCCATCACCTTCAAGAACCCCACGTGGTTCGAGGGAACAATCCCCAGAAAGATGCAATAACAACCATGGTAATAATGATCAAACTGTGGAACAAGATCATGTAAATCAAATGATTGCAGAGTATGTGAGCCAAGCTTTGCAAGAATTTGCGAGAGGATTACCAGCAGCGTTGCCTACACCGCCAACGCCACCCCCAGTAACACCATCATCATGGAAAATCCTCAATCTAGGTTGGCAAACTCAGGAAGAGGAGATATTCCTAATGAATCTCTCGAAACGAGTCTAGGTATATCTAATAACTCAGAATTATAAAATTTACTGTTAACCATGCAGAAACAGATGAAGGAGCAGAACGATCGCATCAAACAAATTCCTGGTGTACCACCTGTCATCAAAGGCATCAATGTTGATAGATATTTTCAACAACCGTGGAAGCCAAGTGCGGCAACTTTGCCTATACCCAAGAAGTTTAAAATGCCTGGCGTTCCCAAATATGATGGAAAAACTGATCCACACGACCATGTGAATGCTTTCACAACTGGGGGTAAAAGGCAACGACTTAACGAAACAAGAGATTGAATCAGTCCTTGTCAAAAAGTTTGGGGAAACACTTAACAAAGGGGCTCTAACCTGGTATTCTCTTCTCCCTGAAAATTCTATGGATTCTTTTGTTGCACTTGCAGATTGTTTATAAAAGCACACTCTGGTGGACAAAAAGTTGAGAAGAGAATGGAACACATATTCAAAATAAAACAAGGAGATACAGAACTACTCTGAGAGTTTGTAGATAGGTTTCAACGAGAAAGAATGCAGTTACCCAGGGTGCCTGATAATTGGGAAGCCATGGCATTTGCAAGCAACTTGAACGATAAAAGCTCAGAAGCCACCAGACGACTTAAGGAGAATCTAAGAGAATTTCCCGCCACAACATGGAACGATGTATATAACAGGTACGACACTAAACTCAGAACAGAAGAAGATATCATTGCTCGTTCGAGAGATGAAGATCATTCCAGATCCAGACGTCCTGAATCAGATAGAAGATCAGGTAAAAATAGGTACGATCCTTACTTAGAACCCTCGGGACGCGATATCCGCCCCAGGTTTGAAGACACTAGGTCGGACTATAGACTACAAGGAAGAGATGTAATCTCATCCTCGTCTAGATCCAGAAAAGATCGAGATGAACGACCTAGAGGTAGTACTCAAATTGGGGATCATACCGTTAACGTAAGTACTACTGAACTTGTCTCGATATTGAAGAACATGGGAGACAAGGTTAAGTGGCCCAAAGAGATGCGGTCGAATCCAAATAGAAGAAACCCAGATCACTGGTGTGAATTTCACAACGATCATGGGCACAAAACTGCGGATTGCAGATTTTTACAAGGTGAAGTAGAAAATTTGTTAAAACAGGGCTATTTAACAGAATTGTTTAGTGATAAAGGTAAACAGGCATATATGAGGAACAGGCAGGAGCCCCCAAAGCCTCCTTCTCCAAAACGAACCGTTAACGTAATACACGGGGGTGAAGAAGTAAATGGAGTGATTTGCAAAACAACCACAAAGTTCACAATTACACACGGGAAACGTGCTCGTGGAGAAGACGATATAACCTTCGATGATGCAGATAGCAGCGGATTAATGCTTCCGCACAATGATGCTCTGGTAATATCTCTACTTATTCATAACACTAACGTGAAAAGAGTGTTGATTGATACAGGCAGTTCAGTCAATATCATTTTTCTAAGAGTCGTGGAAGAAATGCTACTGGGGAATCAAGTAATCCCAAAAGCACGAGCCATATCCGGTTTTGATAGCTCTACGATTATAAAAAAAGGAGAAATTGAGCTTAACACGTATGCTGATGGGGTGATCAAAAGAGCTAGGTTCCAAGTCATCGATACTCACATGGCTTATAACGTGATCATTGGAAGGCCATGGATCCACGACATGAAAGCGATACCCTCCACGTTGCATCAGGTAATTAAATTTCCCTCTGAATGGGGGATTCAACAAATCAAAGGAGATCAGCATACCGCAAAAAATAAAAAAAAATTTGTGATACACTACAACAAGAAAATAGAGGTGGAAGAATTACGAGATAAGGAAATCTCCCAAACAGGTAACGCCGCCAAACAGACATAAAAAAAATTACTGCCCAAATAGGTACGTAAGATATTATTGTTGAAACAGGCACGAAAGAAAATACTTACGAGAAGAAGAGTCAAGTTACCACGGAAGGTGTACTATACCACACAAATGCGGATTCCAGACCGGACGTCATTCATGAACCGTAGGAAGATGAGCACATCAAAATAACTACGGATTAGCTCAAAGCTGTTCCGTTATCTGAACAAAAACCTGAGCAGAAAGTGTATATAGGCACGAGGCTAAGCCCCACTCGAAGAGGTAAGTTAATTGATTATTTAAAGGCTAACGCAGACT
>ML345549.1:40837-76144 GCA_005239505.1 Nicotiana paniculata | reverse complement strand
TAATAGTATTAGTGATGCATTTTTAAATGATTGTTTAGTTTGTTACTTTGAGAAGGAAGTATTTGTAAATATAAGCAATGCTGCTATTATTGACCGTTTTCAAAATATGAAAGCGCAAGTTCAACTATGAGTGGACATATACTTTTGTTATATTAGTATCAAGTTAATGGTATTTGATAATATTGATGTTGTTATTTTGATGATATATTATTATAGTCATTTTAAAGGGTTACACCCGAACTTTATTGTTGGTAATTGGCATAGTAAAAACAATGGTGCCCTCGTTATGCTTAAATCCTGGGTCCGCCTCTGCTCACGACAACATATCATCAAACCAAGAGTATTTGTAGTGACAACTTGAATTAGATCTTCGTCAGAAGCTTCTGCCAGGGGTTTGAAGCTATATGCATTTGATCCTGCATTATTGATCCATATGTCGGCGTAATTAAGTTCTTGCTTCGCAAAGGCAGCTAAGTTCTTCACGTCTTCTCCCTCTTTAACATCACACCTGGTGCCCCACACATGCTGCTTCCCGGTTTCAACTCTTAATCTGTCGAGAGCAGATACAACTCTTTCATCTGATCTGGAGCAAATGATGACATTATCACCCGCCTTGAGAAATTCTTTAGCTAATGCATGGCCTATTCCTTTGGAACCACCTGTAATTAAGACATTGTAAGGAGGGAACATGGGCTCCCTTTGAGTTTTCTCTGAAGAAGAAGCAGCCTTCACAGCAGCAGCACCCATGAAGCATGTTTAAATCTTGAGAATCAACAATTGTGACATTAAGGTTCTCCATCTCCATTAGCCTATCTCTTTGTTTCCAGTAGCATTAGGTTGATCTCATGCTGTGTTTTCTCCCTTTTTCAAACCTCTCCTTTCGTGCAACAGTTGCCTCAAATCACTATTATATTTATCACCAACACCTTCATCAACCTGATCATTCTCATGAGTTTTAGCCATGAGCAGTCCACATGAACTCTCATCATGGCCTTGGTGCTTACGATGACAAAAGTATAACGACAAATTATGATATACCACCTCCTGCACTTCATCAAAAAAAAATTTCCAGTCTTCTTGTCGATACTTTGAATTTTAATTTTGTTTGGAAGCTTGTTCAACAAGTCCACAATCACCCTAACCCTAGCCGTACTAGGTCTTGACCTCACATGCGTCGCCTTATCCGCTGGATTAGCCTCCTAACAGCAGCAGCTATGGACAGTAATGAACGGCGATCAAGCAAATCAAGTGATAGACTTGGAGAAATAATTTAGACTACGTGCTAATGCGGAGACATAATCTTCATATTGATTGAGATGCAACAAAAGTTGTCTTTACCTTTCACACCAAGAAACTTGGGCAGTAAAGTTCTCAAAACTACCAGAGGGAGTACAGTGGTTGGCAAGCTTCTAGACTATATGGTTCATGCCAAGATTATCAGTATAGAGCTCTATTGGTGGGATCATTGCGCATCAATAGGGATAAGAGTTACCCCAAAGTATCACAAAGAGTATATAAATAAATGGGATAACTCAGTAGTATTGGGTCAACATAGTAAAAGAAGAAATTGGCCGCCGGTGTTTGTAGCAAACCTACGAAGAGGACGACCAGCCATTGCAACATCAATTACTCGACCCCGTTCTCATAAATGCTTTTGCAAGAGTTTGTTTCTCGGACTCTCCATAATGCGTGGCGCATAGGGTTTGAACGGTTGCGTTAGGTCACCATGACAGTGTTAGAATATGCCATCAGGTTCTATAAGTTAGCCCGTCATACTCCTACTTCGGTTCATATGGCCAGAGAAGAAGTTCGCAGACTCATTAAAGGACTCAAATATGATTGTAAAATTTTGAACGACTTAGGGCAGGTTGATACTTTATGTCAGCTAGTGGTAGAAATTGTCCTAGACATGGGAGAGTCATATTTCATCAGAGCACTCAAGCTATGTGCCCCATTGTAGTTACAACTTAACTACATGGTCAGCTAGGGAAAAAGGAGTCGGAATGTCGAAAGTGGAGGTCGGATTCCTAGAGGTGGAGACCCAGCCTGTTGATATATTTTCTATGGTATGGCTGAGATCGTTACATTAAATAGTGCCATTACAAGAACAGTCTCTAATTATTATAAAGTGATGATTTCCTGAACTTAATTCGGTTATGCCTATATAATAAATTCTTCTAATATGCTCCACTCATGGGTGAGCTTCGTAACTCTGAAATCCACTTATGTGAACACCGGTATTGAGAAATTCTATGGAGGTAGCCATGTCTATAATTACGTGTTGTAATCTAGTCAACGGAAAATATTTAAAATAAGGAAAAAGGAAGGGTTCGAGTGGCACGATATGCATATTGCATGTGATTCAGAATTGAGGACGAGATTTGTAACGACCTTGTCGGTCGTTTTGAGAGTTAGCGCCCCGATTTCCTAATAATTGCTTCTCCCATGTCTTATTATGTTAATGGAACGTGTCAGAGCATTGAGTAATGGAGTTTGGAGTGATTTTGGACATACAGTCCTTTAAGGTGAGTTTTAACCTTAGAAATTGGGCCGTAACTAGAGTTGTGTGAAGACGGATCCGGAATGGAATTTTGTCGACTATGTTAGCTCCGTTGGGTGATTTCGGGGTTAGGAGCGTGTTCGAATTGTGTTTTCGAGGTCGGGTGTAGATTTAGGCTTGAATTGGCGAAAGTTAGAATTTTGGCGATTTCGGCTGATAGGTGAGATATTGACATCGGACTCGAAATGGAATTCCGAAAGCGATAGCAGGTCCGTAATGTCATTTATGACCTGTGTGCAAAATTTGAGGTTATTCGGACGAGTTTTGACGTGTTTCGGCGTCGAATGTGAATTCTTGAAAATTCCTAAGTTCTTAGGCTTGAATCTATGCACATTTAATGATTTTGATGTTATGGGACGTGTTTTTAAGGCCCGACCAAATTGCTGGACCAGGCTTTCTTCTGGTGTTTCGCACCTGCGAGGGTTTTCCGCAGGTGCGGACACGCAGGTGCAATAGGGAGTTTTTGGCATCGGATTTTGATGATTCTTATTCGAGTGAGTTCGTGAGTGAATGGGTGTCCGGAATATATAACTTTTACCTGATTCCGAGACGTGGGCCTGAGGGGCGTTTTGGTCAAAATTTCTAATTTTGCGTATTAGTTCAAATTAATTAGTTATTTTGATTTCTTGAAATGATATTTACATTATGCAATCAAATTGAATAGATTTGGGACACCCGGAGTTGCATACTCGTGGCAAGAGCGTGATTATTGGTTGAGTAGCACAGTCGAGGTAAGTGGCTTGCCTAACTCTGTGTTGGGGAATTTCCCTTAGACATTTTAACTGATTTTTACTATAAAAACCCTGTGTACGTGAGGTGCGAGTGCGTGCATGGGATATTCTTACTAAATTTCCATCGTTCTTTCTATGACATACCTCATTTTCAACCCTATTTTACTGTTATTGGTTTTTACTGAGTAGCAACTTAAGATTTAATTATATTAATCGATTTTACCTAATTTTCCACTCATTACTACTATTTGAAACCGGGTTAAGTATTTTACTCCATATTTGCCTACTTTTTTTCCTAAACTTATGAATTACGCTACATCTGATATACATCTTGCATTGCATATTCAATTTGGGACTACGAACCGTGATCCGGGATCTTTCCCCCTGTACTGCATTGCATATTTAAATTGGGACTACGGATCGTGATCCAGGAGCTTTCCCCCTATACTGCATTGCATATTTAAATTGGGACTACGGACCGTGATTCGAGAGCTTTCCCCCTGTACTGCATAGCATATTTAAATTGGGACTACGGACCGAGATCCGGGAGCTTTCCCGTTGTAGTGCATTGCATATTTAAATTGGGACTACGGGCCTAGACCCGAGAGCTTTCCCCCTGTATTGCATTGAACGATTATCTATTGAGTTATATGTTGTGCTGAACTAAGGTTTTATTACATCACTCATACTGGTTTTACTTTAAATTCCGTTAATTATTGCTGTCTATTTAATTGTTAAATTGTAACTATTCATATTGCAAACTCAGTAGAGTCTTAACCTGACCTCGTCACTACTTGATTGGGGTTAGGCTTGGCACTTACTGGGTACCGAATGTGGAGTAATCACGCCCTTCTGGGCATGTTTTCCCCATGTGCAGATCCAGGTACGAGCGCTAGTACCGGAGTTAGTAGAGCAGTAGTCCTTTGGAGACTTAGAGGTATTTCTGCCGTGCCCGCTGAGCTTTTGATTCCCCCTCTTATCCTAGTGTACTTATAGTTCGCATATAAGATTATACTTTTATTTTCCAGTTTCGAATGTTGAGGCATAGAGTACAGCTTGTGATATTGTAGATATTCCGGGTTTTGGGCGAAGTAAACTGTAAATGCCGAGCAGCATGGTTTATTAGTATTACTTTTACTTCATTTTCTCGGTTTTCGACTTTCTTTACTTTTTTAATTTATGAATAATTAGGCTTACCTAGTCGTCTAGACTAGGTGCCATCACGAAACCCTGCGGAGGGAAAATTGGGTCGTGACAAGTTGGTATCTGAGCGTCTAGGTTCATAGGAGCCACAATATCACAAGCCGGTTTATTAGAGTCTCGCGGATCGGTGCGGAGACGTCCGTACCTATCTTCGGGAGGCTATGTAACTGTTAAGAAGAATCATACTTCTTGGAATCTCTTCTCGTGCTAGTTACCGTTACCAAAATTCTTAAACTGTATTCTATTCTTGCTTACAGATGGTTCGTACTCGCACCGTCGTACTAATGATCAGGCACCCGAGCCCCCAGCCAGAGCCACTAGAGCAGAGGCAGAGGACGAGCACGTGATGCAACCCGAGCACCGGCTAGAGCAGAGGCAGAGGATCCCCCAGCAGCCACAGTTGGAGGGGCACCAGAGGTCCCTACTATCACTCCAGCCCTCCAGGAGACCTTGGCCCAGTTCATGAGTGCCTTCAATACTCTGTCTTAGGCGGGACTACTCCCGATAGACCCAGCTACATCCCAAGCCGGGGGAGGGACACAGACTCCCGCAGCCCGTACTCCTGAGTAGAGGGCTCACATGGGGCAGGTCCCAGAATATATCTCTATGCCTCCAGCAGCTCCAGTTCACCAGGGGGCCAGAGCAACTGCATCTGAGTCTGAGTAGCTCCGTCTTGAGAGGTACAAGTAGTACCATCCACATGATTTTAGCGGATTAGCTTCAGATGACGTTCTGGGTTTTCTTGAGGAGTGTCGTCGCATCCTTCGTACCATGGATTGTGGAGACGAGTGGGGTCTCTTTCACTACTTTCCAGCTGAGAGGAGCAGCTTATCAGTGGTGGTATACATTTGAGCTTAGTAGTCCGGACGAGGCAGCCTCACTTACTTGGGCTCAGTTTTCAGAGATGTTTCTGCTTGAGTTTGTCCCTCAGAGTCTCAGGGATGCTTGGCGTGTAGAGCTTGAGCAGATACGCCAGGGTACTATGACCGTGTCAGAGTATGCAGTTCGGTTCAGTGACTTGGCACGACATGCACCACCTTTGGTTTCTACTGTCAGAGAGAGAGTTCGTCGTTTTATTGAGGAGCTCCATCCCAGCATTCAGACTAGTATGGCCAGAGAGCTGGAGAAAAATATCACATACCAGGAGGCCGTGAGCATTGCCAGGAGGATTAATTGTATGTTGGCCCGGGACAGGGAGGAGAGAGAGGCCAAGAGGTCTCGAGAGACGGGTCATTTCTTAGGAGTTCGTGCACCTGCAGCATGCCATGGTATGTGTTTTGTGAGCCGCTCCATTCATTCAACTCTTCCAGCAGCCAGCGGTATTCCAGCTCCTCCTAGACCTTGGGAGCCTTATTAAGCACCACCGGTATCTCAGGTGCCTTCAGCTGGAGGTGCTATCACTGGCCAGTTCAGAGTCAGCAGCAGCCACCGCGTCCTTAGAAGGGTTGTTTTGGGTATGGTGACCCTCGTCATATGATTAGAGATTGACCTAGAGCTAGGAGGGGTGCACCATCGGAGAATTATCAAGTTCCACGTCTTCCACCAGGTCCCCCAGCTATTCTTCAAGCCCCAGCTGCCACCTCACCACCTCAGGCAGCTCGAGGCGGAGGTCGGGGAGGCCGAGTTCGTCCTAGAGGGGGAGGCCAGGTCAGATACTATGCCCTTCCAGCCAAGTCTGAGGCCATTGCTTCAGATTCAGTCATCACAGGTATTGTCCCCGTTTGTCACAGGGATGCATCGATATTATTTGATCCAGGTTCCACATATTCATATGTGTCTTCTTATTTTGCTCCACATTTGGGGATATCTCGGGATTCTTTGAGTTCCCTCGTATATGTTTCTACTCCTGTGGGAGATTCTTTCGTTGTGGACCGTGTATATCGGTCGTGTTTGATTGTTATCAGTGGTCTTGAGACCAGGGCTAATTTATTATTTTTTAGTTTTGTAGATTTCGACGTTATCTTGGGCATGGACTGGTTATCTCCTCACTATGCTATTCTTGATTGTCACTCCAAGACCGTGACGCTGGCTATGCCAGGATTACCAAGGTTAGAGTGGAGGGGTTCATTAGAGTATACTCCTCGTCGAGTCATTTCTTTTCTTAAGGCTCAGCGGATGGTTGCAAAGGGGTGTAATGCTTATTTGGCCTATGTGAGAGATGTTAGTGCTGAGACCCCTATAGTTGAGTCAGTTCCAATTGTAAGGGACTATCCTGATGTGTTTCCAGCTGATCTTCCGAGTATGCCACCCGACAGAGACATTGACTTCAGCACTGACTTGTTTCCAAACACTCAGCCCATTTCCATTCCTCCCTATCGCATGGCTCCTCCTGAGTTGAAGGAGTTGAAGGAACAGTTGCAGGGATTGCTTGATAAGGGGTTCATCAGGCCCAGTGTATCGCCTTGGGGTGCTCCGGTGTTATTTGTGAAAAAGAAGGATGGTTCGATACATATGTGCATTGATTACAGGCAGTTAAATATGGTGATAGTGAAGAATATGTACCCATTGTAATGCATTGATGATTTGCTTGACCAGTTACAGGGTGCCAGGGTATTCTCCAAGATTGATCTCCGTTGGGGCTATCATCAGTTGAAGATTCGGGAGTCGGATATCCCGAAGACTGCTTTCAGGACTAGATATGGTCACTATGAGTTTCTTGTTATGTCATTCGGGCTGACCAATGCCCCAGCAGCCTTTATGCACCTGATGCACAGTGTATTTCGGCCTTATCTTGATACTTTCGTCATCGTGTTCATTGACGACATTCTAGTATATTCTCGGTCCCAGGAGGATCATGAGCAGAACTTGAGGACCGTGCTCCAAACATTGAGGGAAAAGAAGTTGTATTGCAAATTCTATAAGTGTGAATTTTGGCTTGATTCTGTGGCGTTCTTAGGCCATGTGGTATCTTCGGATGGGATCAAGGTAGATACGAAGAAGATGGAGGCAGTGCAGAGTTGGCCTAGACCGTCTTCAGCTACTGAGATCCGCAGTTTCCTCGGTTTGGGTGGGTATTATCACCGTTTCATGGAGAGATTTTCATCCATTTCAGCACCCATGACTAGATTAACCCAGAAAGGTGCACCTTTTATTTGGACTAAGGAGTGTGAGGAGAGCTTTCAGAAGCTCAAGACAGCCCTGACTACAGCTCCAGTGTTAGTATTACCTACCGGATTGGGGTCCTATACGGTCTATTGTGACGCTTCGAGGATTGGTTTGGGAGCGGTGTTGATGCAGGACGGTAGGGTGATTGCCTACGCGTCCAGACAGTTGAAGGTGCATGAGAGAAACTACCCTGTGCATGATCTCGAGTTGGCAGCGATTGTTCACATCCTGAAGATATGGCGTCATTATTTCTATGGTGTTTCCTATGAGATATATACGGATAACCGGAGTTTGCAACACATATTCAGGCTGAAAGATCTCAATTTGCGTCAGCGTAGGTGGTTGGAGCTACTCAAGGATTATGACATCACTATATTATACCACCCGGGGAAGGCCAATGTGGTGGCCGATGCCCTGAGTCGTCGGGCGGAGAGTTTGGGTAGTTTGGCATATCTTCGTGCAGCTAAGAGGCCCTTAGCCTTGGATTTTCAGTCCTTAGCCAGTCAGTTCGTGAGATTGGACCTTTCTGAGCCTCACCGGGTATTTGCATGTGTTGTTGCTCGATATTCTCTTTATGACCGTATTCGGGAGTGCCAGTATGATGATCCCGACCATCGGGCTCTTCAGGTTAGAGTTTAGCAGGACGGTGTTAGGGATATGACTTTAGGTGACGATGGTGTGATGAGGATGCAGGGCCGTATTTGTGTGCCCAATGTAGATGGGCTTCGAGAGTTGATTCTTAAGGAGGCCCATAGCTCGCGGTACTCCATTCATCCTGGTACCGCGAAGATGTACCAGGATCTAAGACAACACTATTGGTGTCGGAGGATGAAAAATGATATAGTGGAGTTCGTAGCTAGATGCCTCAATTATCAGCAAGTCAAATATGAGCATCAAAGAACGGGAGGATAACTTCAGCAGATGAGGCTTCCAGAGTGGAAGTGGGAGCGGATCACCATGGATTTTGTGCTTGGACTTTGAGTAAGTATGATGCTATTTGGGTGATTGTGGACCGGCTGACCAAGTCAGGCCATTTCATTTCGGTATTGACTACATATTCTTCTGAGAGGCTGGCCAAGATATACGTGTGGGTGATAGTTCGGTTGCACGGTCTGCCCATGTCCATCATATCAGATCGAGGTCCTCCGTTCACCTCGTACTTTTGGAGAGCCTTAGATAGTGAATTGGGTACCCAGATAGATCTCATCAAGGCATTTCACCCTCAAACGGACAGACAATCCGAGCGCACGATTCAGATTCTTGAGGATATGCTCTGTGCTTGTGTGATGGATTTTGGAGGGTCATGGGATCAGTACTTTCCTCTTGTAGAGTTTGCTTATAATAACAGCTACCAGTCCAGCATTCAGGTGGCGCCGTTTGAAGCTTTATATGGTAGGCGGTGCAGGTCTCTAGTAGGATGGTTTGATCTGGGCGAGGCCCAATTGTTGGGTACAGACTTGGTCCAGGATGCCTTGGACAAGGTGAGGGTGATTCAGGATAGACTACGCACAGCGCAGTCCAGGCAGAAGAGTTATGCAGACCGGGGAGTTCGTGATTTGGACTTTATGGCTGGTGAACGGGTTTTTCTTCAGGTATCACCGATGAAGGGCATCATGAGATTCGGTAAGAAGGGTAAGGTGAGTCTGAGGTTCATTGGCCCTTTCGAGGTGTTACGGCCGGTTGGGGAGGTTGCTTATGAGCTAGCCTTGCCTCCCAACCTAGCAGGTGTTCATCCGGTATTCCACATTTCCATGCTCCGGAAGTATCACGGTGATCCGACTTATGTCTTGGATTTCAGCTCAGTTCAGTTGGACAAGGATCTATCATATGCTGAGGAGCCTGTGGCCACTACGGACAAGCAGTTCAGAAAGATCAGGTCGAAGAATATTGCCTCAGTCAAAGTGCAGTGGAGGGGTCATTCGGCCGTGGAGGTGACTTGGAAGACCGAGCAGGACATGCGGAGTCAGTACCCTCATCTATTCACGGCTTCAGGTATGTTTTTATACCCGTTCGAGGTTTCTTAAGAAGGGGGAGAATGTAACGACCTGGTCGGTCGTTTTGAGAGTTAGCGCCCCGATCCTCTAATAACTGCTTCTCCCATGTCTTAATATGTTAATGGAACATGTCAGAGCGTTGAGTGATGGAATTTGGAGTGATTTTTGACATACAGTCCTCTAAGGTGAGTTTTAACCTTAGAAATTGGGCCGTAACTAGAGTTGTGTGAGGCGGATCCAAAATGAAATTCCGTCGACTCTTTTAGCTCTGTTGGGTGATTTCAAGGTTAGGAGCGTGTTCGTATTGTGTTTTCGAGGTCGGGTGTAGATTTAGGATTGAATTGCCGAAAGTTATAATTTCGGCGGTTTCGGCCTATAGGTGAGATTTTGATATCAGACTCGGAATGGAATTCCGAAAGCGACAGCAGGTCCGGAATATCATATATGACCTGTGTGCAAAATTAGAGGTTATTCGGACGAGTTTTGACGTGTTTTGGCGTCGAATGTGAATTCTTTAAAATCCCTATGTTCTTAGGCTTGAATCTATGCACATTTGATGATTTTGATGTTATGGGACGTGTTTTTAAGGCCCGACCAAGTTTGAATAAGGTATTTGGGTAAGTTGGTAAGTTTAGTTGAGGTCCTGGGGACCTCGGGGTTATTTCGGATGCTTAACGGGAGAATTGGAACTTAGCAAAATTGCTGAACCAGGCTTTCTTCTGGTGTTTCGCACCTGCGAGGGTTTTTCCGCAGGTGCGGACACGTAGGTGCAATAGTCTGGTCTCAAGTGCGATGCTGAGGGGGGTTGACCAGCGGTCGCAGGTGCGACCTCGGTTTTGCAGGCGCGGAAACACAGGTGCGGCCCTAGGGGACTTAAATGATTTCCGCACCTGCGATGCATTTTCCGCAGGTGTGGTACCGCAGGTACGGTTAAGGGGACCGCAGGTGCGAGATCCCTGTCTTGTTTATTCCAAAATCCGAGGGTTTGAAATGCATAAGTCCAAAATCATTTGGGAGCTCGGGAATTGGCAATTTTCAGTGGTATTTGAAGAGAAGGATCATAGGTAACGTTTTCTAATCCTAATCCCTTGTTAGACCGTTAATCCCCATCGTTTTCCTTAGTTTTATTAGCAAAAAAGGGTGAAAAGCCATGGAACCTTGATGAAACTCCCCCAACCAAAAATCTGAGAAATTAGGGAGTTTTTTGGCATCGAATTTCAATGATTCTTGTTCGAGTGAGTTCGTGAGTGAATGGGTGTCCGGAAAATATAACTTTTACCCAATTCCGAGACGTGGCCCCAAGGGGCATTTTGGTCAAAAAAATTAATTTCGCGTATTAGTTCTGAATTAATTAGTTATTTTGATTTCTTGAAATGATATTTACATTATGCAATCGAATTGAATAGATTTGGGCCACCCGGTGTTGGATACTCGTGGCAAGAGCGTGATTATTGGTTGAGTAGCACAGTCGAGGTAAATGGCTTGCCTAACTCTGTGTTTGGGAATTTCCCTTAGACATTTTAACTGATTTTTACTATAAAAACCCCGTGTACGTGAGGTGACGAGTGCGTGCATGGGATATTTTTACTAAATTTCCATCGTTCTTTTTATGACATACCTCATTTTCAACCCTATTTTTACTGTTATTGGTTTTTACTGAGTATCAACTTAAGATTTAATTATATTAATCGATTTTACCTGATTTTTCACTCATTACTACTACTTGAAACCGGGTTAAGTATTTTACTCCATATTTGCCAACTGTTTTTCCTAAACTTTTGAATTACGCTACATCCGATATACATCTTGCATTGCATATTCAATTTGGGACTACGGACCGTGATCCGGGAGCTTTCCCCATGTACTGCATTGCATATTTAAATTGGGACTACGGACCGTGATCCGAGAGCTTTCCCCCTGTACTGCATTGCATATTTAAATTGGGACTACGGACCGTGATCCGGGAGCTTTCCCCTATACTTCATAGCATATTTAAATTGGGACTACGGACCGAGATCCTGGAGCTTTCCCCATGTACTGCATTGCATATTTAAATAGGGACTACGGGCCGAGACCCGGGAGCTTTCCCCCTGTATTGCATTGCACGATTATCTATTGAGTTATATGTTGTGCTGAACTGAGTTTTTATTACATCACTCCTGCTGGTTTTACTTTAAATTCCGTTAATTGTTGCTGTCTATTTAACTGTTAAATTATAACTATTCATATTGCAAACTCAGTAGAGCGTCAACCTGACCTCCTCACTACTTGACTGGGTTAGGCTTGGCACTTACTGGGTACCGAATGTGGAGTACTCACGCCCTTCTACGCATGTTTTCCCCATGTGCAGATCCAGGTACCAACGCTCAGTATCGGAGTTAGTAGAGTAGCGGTCCTTTGGAGACTTTGAGGTATTTATGCCGCGTCCACAGAGCTTCCGAGTCCCCTTGTTATGCTAGTATAGTTAAAGTTTGCAGATAGGATTATACTTTTTTTTTCCGGTTTCGTATGTTGAGCCATAGAGTACAGCTTGTGATATTGTAGATATTTCAGGTCGAAGTAAACTGTAAATGCCGAGCGACATAGTTTATTAGTATTACTTTACTTCATTTTCTCGGTTTTAGACTTGCTTTACTTTTTAATTTACAAATAATTAGGCTAACCTAGTCGTCTAGACTAGGTGCCGTCACGAAACCCTGCGGAGGGAAAATTGGTTCGTGACAAGATCCTCACATTTTAATATGATTTTGTATATTTAAACTGGGCTACGAGTCGCGTGGAAGTTATGTAAGGATGAGATTCTTGTGATGGAAATTCTTGTGTTTAAATTCTTCCTTGTGAATTAAGATTTTGCTATAGTACTGGTAGGGAGTCGTTCCTGTTAGTTTTATTCAAAAATTTATGTATAAAATAATAATAATAATAATAATATGTAACGACCCGACTAGTCATTTTGCGTATTCGGACCCCATTTCCCTAAATAAGACTTCCCGTAGCGGCTTATAGTAATTTATGACTTGCGGGGATGGGTGGTTCGGGATTCGGAAATGTTTAGAGTGGTATAGGAACACTTGGCTCTTTAAGGTTGGCTTCTAAGGCCAAGTTTGACTTCGGTCAACATTTTGAGTAAACGACCTCAGAATCGAGTTTCGACGATTCCAGTAGCTATGTATTATGATTTTGGACTCGTGCGTATGTCCAAAATGGGTTTTGGATGACCCGGGAGCATTTCGACGCCAACTAGCGAAAATAGAGTTTCCTTAAGTTCATAATTTGGTTTGGAAAGTGCTTTTGTGTTATCGAGGTCTGAACGGAATTTCGAGATCGGGAATAGTTATGTTATGTCATTTATGAGTTGGTTGCAAAATTTTGTGTCATTCCGAGTAGTATAGGTCGGTTCGGCGCATTGAAATCGAATACAAGAACTTAAAGTTCTTAAGTTTGATTCTAGGGGTTTTGAGGTGTGATTTTGAGTTTTGGCATTGTTTTGGGTGTTCCGAAGGCTCGAGCGAGTTCGTAATATGATTTAGGACTTGTTGGTATATTTGGACAGGGGCTCTTGTGTGCCCAGGTGCCTCCCTGGCACCAAACGAGGCCAAAAACCAGTAGCCTTAACTGCTGGTGCACCTCAACTGGTGTGACCGCAGGTGCGGTTGCCTAGTCGCAGGTGCGAGAACGCTCCTGCGGTCAAGGTCTCGCAGGTGCGGCCCCAGGAGAAGAGGTCAATTATCGCAGGTGCGGACATGTTTCCGTAAGAGCAGAGCCGCAGGTGCGGTCCTCCCGCTGCAGGTGCGATCCCAGGCCTTCTTGGCCATTTTCGCAGGTACGAGCCTTGGCTCGCAGGTGCGAGACCCTAGGTGCAAGATCATTGATAGCAGTGAGCTCCTTTAAACTATAAAGACCCGAACAGTCATTCCGTGAGATTTACCCCATTTCCCCTATTTCTGCATTTGTTATATATCGCTATCTTGTTTTTGATTGGTTATCTCCGTGCCATGCTGTTCTTGATTGTCACGCTAAGACCGTGACCTTCGCTATGCGGGGGTGTCCGAGGGTTGAGTGGAGAGGTTCTTCCGAGAATATGCCTAACAGGGTGATTTCTTACCTTAAGGCTCGGCGCATGGTTGAAAAGGGGTGTTTATCTTATTTGGCCTTTGTGAGGGATGTCGGTGCTGAGACTCTCGCTATTGATTCAGTTCCTGTGGTCCGTGATTTTCCGGATATGTTTCCTGCAGACCTGCCAGGCGTGCCACCTGACAGGGATATTGATTTTGGTATTTACATGGTGCCAGGCACTCAGCCTATTTCTATTCCACCATATCGTATGGCACCAGCGGAGCTAAAGGAATTGAAGGAGCAGCTTCAGGAGCTCCTAGATAAGGGGTTCATTTGGCCTAGTGTGTCACCTTGGGGTGCACCGGTGTTGTTCGTTAAGAAGAAGGATGGGTCCATGCGTATGTGTAAGGACTATCGACAGTTGAATAGGGTTACGGTGAAGAACCGATATCCCTTGCCCCGTATTGATGATTTGTTTGAACAACTTCAGGGAGCCAGAGTATTTTCCAAGATTGATTTGAGATCTGGGTATCATCAGTTGAGGATTCGGGATTCTGATATTCCGAAGACTTCTTCCAGGACCAGGTATGGTCATTATGAGTTCTTGGTTATGTCGTTTGGGCTGACCAATGCCCCAGCTGCGTTCATGCAATTGATGAACAGCGTGTTTTAACTCTTTATTCCTTCTTCATTGTGTTCATTTATGACATCCTGGTTTATTCTCGTAGCCAGGAAGAGCATGCTCAGCATTTGAGAGTTGTGTTACAAAGATTGAGGGGGGAGACACTTTATGCAAAATTATCCAAGTGTGAGTTTTGGCTGGGATCGGTAGCTTTCTTGGGGCACGTGGTGTCTAGTGAGGGGATTCAGGTTGATCCAAAGAAGATATAGGCGGTGCAGAGTTGGCCCAGACCGTCCTCAGCTACAGAGATTAGGAGTTTCCTTAGTTTGGCGGGATATTACCGTCGTTTTGTGGAGGGATTCTCTTCGATTGCTTCACCTTTGACCAGATTGACCCAGAAGGGTGCTCTATTCAGATGGTCTGATGAGTGTGAGGAGAGCTTTCAGAAGCTCAAGTCAGCATTGACTACAGCTCCAGTACTAGTTTTGCCTGCTGGTTCGGGTTCTTACACAGTTTATTGTGATGCTTCTAGAGTTGGCTTGGGAGCGGTATTGATGCAGGACGGTAGGGTGATTGCCTACGAATCCAGACAGTTGAAGGTGCACGAGAAGAATTATCCAGTGCACGATCTTGAGTTAGCTTCCATTATCCATGCCTTGAAGATTTGGCGGCATTATTTGTATGGAGTGTAGTGTGAGATTTTCACTGATCATCGCAGTTTGCAGTTTCTGCTGAGGCAGAAGGACTTGAATTTGCATAAGAGGAGATGGTTAGAGCTCCTCAAGGATTATGATCTCACTATCTTATATCATCCGAGGAAGTCCAATGTAGTGGCCGATGCCTTGAGTCGCAAAGCAGAGAGTTTGGGGAGTTTAGCTTACCTTCCAGTAGCAGAGCGGCCATTAGCTCTTGATGTTCAGGCCTTAGCAGGTCATTTGGTGAGATTGGATCTATAAGAGCCCCCGCGGGTGTTGGCTTGTGTAGCCTCCACGTCTTCTCTTTACGATCAAATTAGAGCAGGCCAGTATGATGATCCACATTTGCTTGTTTTTCAGGACAGGGTACGTCGCGCTGATGCCAGAGATGTGGCTATTGGTGATGATGGGGTTATGAGGATGCAGGGATGGATTTGCGTGCCCAATGTAGATGGGATTCGAGATTTGATTCTAGTAGAGGCTCATAGTTCGCGGTATTCCACCATCCGGGTGCCGCGAAGATGTATCACGATTTGAGGCAGCATTATTGGTGGAGGAGAATGAAGAAGGATGTTGTGGATTTTGTGGCTCGGTGTCTCAACTATCAGCAGCTCAAGTATGAGCACCAGAGACCTGGTGGATTGCTTAAGAGGTTTGATATTCCGGAGTGGAAGTGGGAGCGGATCACCATAGACTTCGTAGTTGGACTCCCACGGACTTTAAGGCACATCATTCCTGTTGGTACTACGTACATCGGAGAGGTTAGCTGAGATTTATATCAGGGAGATTGTACGGTTGCATGGGGTTCTAGTTTCTATCATTTCCGATAGAGGCACTCAGTTCACATCTTAGTTTTGGAGAGCCGTGTAGAGAGAGTTGGGTACTCAGGTTGAGTTGAGCATCGTGTTTCATCCTCAGACCGACGGGCAGTCGGAGCGTACCATTCAGATTTTGGAGGACATGTTGCATGCTTGTGTGATTTACTTTGGTGGTTCATGGGATCAGTTTCTGCCGCTAGCGGAGTTTGCATATAATAAAAGCTATCAGTCAAGCATTCAGATGGCTCCGTATGAGGCTTTGTATGGTAAGAGGTGTAGGTCTCCGGTTGGTTGGTTTTAGCCGGGCGAGACCGGGCTATTAGGCACAGACTTGGTTCAGGATGCTTGAATAAGGAAAAGTTGATTCAGGAGCGGCTTTGCACGGCGCAGTCTAGGCAGAAGAGTTATGCGGACCGGAAGGTCCGAGATGTGTCTTTCATGGTTGGGGATAAGGTGTTCGTGAAGTTGTCGCCAATGAAGGGTGTTATGAGATTCGGGAAGAGGGAAGCTGAGTCCCAGGTTCATTGGGCCATTTGAGGTACTTCAGAGGGTTGGGGAGGTGGCTTATAGGCTTGCTATGCCTCCCAGTTTATCGAGTATTCATCCGGTATTCCATGTTTTGATGCTCTAGAAGTATGTTTGTGACCCTTCCCATGTTTTGGACTTCAGCACGATTCAGCTCGAAGGTGATATGTCATATGAGGTAGAGCCAGTGGCTATTTTGGGTCGGCAGGTCAGGAAGCTGAGGTCTAAGGATATAGTTTCAGTGAAGGTTCAGTAGAGAGGGCAGCCGGTGGAGGATGCCACCTGCGAGACCGATCGGGAGATGCGGGACAGATATCCTCACTTATTTGAGACTCTAGGTATATTTCTAGACTCGTTCGAGGACGAACGTTTGTTTAAGAGGGGGAGGATGTAACGACCCGACCGGTCGTTCTGTGAGATTTACCCCATTTCCCCAATTTCTGCATTTGTTATATATCGCTATCTTGTTTTTGATGTGTTGGATCAGTTGGTTTGGGTCCGGAGTGGCTACGGTGAGAGTTTAGGCATTTAGCCTTTTTAAAGTAGCATAATAGTTGATAAAGTTAACTGAGAGTTAATTTATTGGTAAACGACCTCGTAATGCGGATTTTATGGCTTAAATAGCTTCGTTAGGTAATTTGGGACTTAGGAGTATGTTCAGAATATTTTTGTGATGTCTGGTGTAGAATTAGGCTCGAATTGGCGAAAGTTAGTTTTTGGCGATTTCCGGTCGGTAGTGGAAAATAGGCTATCGGGGTCAGAATGGAATTCCAAAAGTCTGACCAGGTTCATAATGTCATTTTGGATATGTCTGCAAAATTTCAGGTCAATCAGAGGTGTTTTGGTTGGTTTCAGCGTAGTTGGCAAAATTTAGAAGTTTCAAAGTTCTTAGGCTTGAATTTGATGTAAATTTGGTGTTTTCGTGTTGTTTTTGGTGTTTCGATGGCTCGACTAAGTTGGAATATGGGGTGTGTTGGTATGTTTAGTTGGGGCCCCGAGGGGCTCGGGATTGATTTCGGATGGTTGACGGGAAGTTTGGAGTAATTTCTTGGTAAATTGCAGGTTGCTGCTTGCTGGTGTTTTCGCACCTGCGGAAGGGGAGCCGCAGGTGCGGTTCCGAAGGAGCGGACTGGGCTCCGCAGGTGTGAGATTTGGCTGTGTAAGGAGTGGTCCGCAGGTGCGAGGAGTTTGTCGCACCTGCGATGTCGCTGGTGCAGAAGGTGCATCTCACCTGCGATGCCGCAGGTGCAGAGAAATGGTCGCAGGTGAGGGATTGGCCCGTTAAGTGAGTTTTCGCAGGTGCGCACATGGGACCGCATGTGCGGGTGCGCAGGTGCGGACAATTGTCCGTAGGAGCGGAAATGACTGGGCAGAATAGTATAAAAAGCACCTCTCCGCGAAATTTCTTATTTTCCATCAACTTGCATGCGGGAGGAGTCCATTGAAGGTGATTTTGTGAGGGAAATTCAAGATTCTTCAGCAAAGGTAAGTTCTTTGGTTGCTAACATCGTTCCTATGCTATTTTGTTCGGATTAGGCTTGAAAATTTAAGGATTGAGTAGGAAAAAAGTTGGAAAAATGGGAGGAAAGAATTGGGATTTCTTTTGAGGTTTTGAGTAGGCTATTGTAGTCCGATTTTGATGATTTTGGTATGATTAGAATCGTGGGAGGTCGAGGTTTCTAATGATGTAAAAAATTTTGAATTCCGAGATGTGGGCCTGGTGCTCGGGTTTGGCCGAATTTCGAGATTTTTAACTAAATTGATAATTCTCGATTGGGTTGTGTTCCTTGAGTATATATTGATAATGTTAACTGGTTTTGGCTAGATTCGGAGCAATCGGGAGCCAATTTGAGGGGCAAAGGCATAGTGGATTAGTGTCGCTGCCCGGTAGAGGTAAGTAATGGTCTTAAATCTTGTCCTGAGGGTATGGAACCGCGGACCGCACTATTTTCTCACTGAATTTGGAATGGCACACATGTCGGATGACGAATATGTGGCGTGTACTGATTTTTGGATTGGACTAGGTCCTCTCCGCGGCGACTAATGAGTTGCATATTTACTCAAAATCTTATGTTAAATTATGTTCTAAAGATTTGTGAAATATTTGGGCTATAAGCCGTGTTTGGGGCCTCGTGCCGATCTGTTTAGACCCTTTGAGGGCGTTTTACTGCTGTTTTCCTCACTACCTGTTGATGATTTTACTCAGCATCATTGCGCATACTGTTTTAATTCAAACTCAGCCTGATTTACACTACATGAGCATTAAAATGATGTTTTCGGGTTGAGTACCCCGTTCTACTACTTCGCCCGAGGGGCTTTTCGAGTGGTTCCACCGAGTGTGGCCGAGGGCCAAGAGTGATGGTGACGTGCTGAGTGATATTAGCGCTTCGGGTGAAGGAGCCCCTCCGGAGTCTGTACACACCCCCAGTGAGCGCACCGAGTGCGAGTGATGAGTGATTGGGAGGCATGAGTGACTGTGAGGCGCTGAGTGATTGTGAGGTGCCGAGGGATTGTGAGGCATGCCCGAGGGGCTGATTATGAAACATTTTTTTGCCCAAGGGGCTACTTATGATTTTACTACATTCATTTGCATACCAATTCTTTGTTTTAAAGTTCTTACAAATGTGCATTCTTTAAAGGACTTTTATGTAGTTGATTTTAAAGGCATGATGATTTCGTATATCTATGTTATACTATTGAAAAGTGAGGCTCTGTATATTGTGACTTGATGGCATTGATTTGTATGTGATTCCTTGCTACTTAGACTTGGTTTATTTCCATTACTACTGAGTTGGCGTACTCACATTACTCCCTGCACATCTGTGTGCAGATTCAGGAGCAGATATCGAGAATTAGCTTTTATATATATCGCAGCGGAGCCGGATCGTGGGGATATAGAGGTAGTTGTTCAGCGCTCGTAGCATCTCTGCTTTCCCTTCCTGTTGTATTTATCTTTGATTCGGAGTTTTGTATCATAATACATTATTTTGGCTTATTTCACTAGATGCTCATGACATGTTGGTTCCGGGTTTTGGGGATGGCAGTACTGTATAAAATTTGCCTATTATATTAACAAAATTTATGTATATTGTTATGAATTGCTTGAAACTTAAATGGGATTTTCACAAGAAATTGCGAACATGCGGTAGTCGGCTAGCCTAGTTCCACGATAGGCGCCATGACGGCCGGTTAGGATTTGGGGTCGTGACATAAACATGGGACTTAACCATTTTTTATCCATTCCTTCCACCATTGGCGATAATGGAAGCTTGAGAGAGAGCCAAACGACCTAGCTAATAAGAGGTAAGTAATTTCCACTTCAATGTTGGTTTAATACATCAATTCATAGGTAGATTAACAACCTAACTAGTGTAAATCAAGGGTTGGAGTGGAAACCTAGGGTTCATTACTTAATTACCATGAAATCATACAAAAATCATATATTAATGATCCTTAGGTTATGGGTGAGCGTTTTCTTCGAAAATTTCCGAAATCCAAGCATGTGGGCCCGGGGGTGTATTTTGTGATTTTTCAAAGTAAGATGAATTAACTAAACTAATAGGAGAATTTCATACTCTTTAGTACGTATTTATATAACATTTGACTAGTTTGGAGTTTCGGGTGCGTTCTTGACCCGGGAAGTAGGTACTACGCGAGGTGAGTCTCCTTTCCAACCTTGTAAGAGGGAATTGTCCTCATAGGTAAATGTAAATGATTGAAATATCCTTATTTGCGGGGGCTACGCACGAACAAAGTTACGAGATTCCGTGCATAGCTACTAATATGTTATGTCGGGTAGTTTTAGGACTTACAAGCATGCCTTTATGTTCCTTACCTGTATCTCTACATGTTTTTCTAGCTGTTTATTATCCTTGAAATTGGCATGAGAATATTAGGAAGTTATGTGCAAATTTAAATGCTTAAGTCTCTGTTTTCAAGTATAATCCATGATTAATTCCTGAATTTCCGATGATTCTATGTATGTATACGAGCACCCGTGTCGCATGTATGATTCATGAGCGGGGTAGCCTTATAATTATGTCAACCGCGTCGCATGATCGATTCGCGGACGGGGTAGTAGATGCATCTATGGTTCAAGTCGTTCGACCCTCAGCAGTGCACATTTATTTTCTTGCGTCGCTTCGACCGTACGCCTCGGCATATTACGTGCTATATATTTGACTGGGAGTCTTATTATTATTAAATAAATTTCTCCATGTGGGAGGGACCTTAGGACTTTTATGATAATTGTTATTTGACATATGATGTTAGATTGCAAGTTTACACACTTGATATTTCATGTCTCCTTGATTTCCATGTCTGCTAATCCTATCTAGATTCATTTATATATATATATATATATATATATATATATATATATATATATATATATATAGATAGAGAGAGAGAGAGAGAGATAATTGTTATTGGCCCTAGTAAGTATCACGTCTACCTCTCGTCACTACTTCTTCGAGTTTAGACGGGATACTCACTAGGTACATATTTGTTTATATGTACGCATGCTACGCTTTTGTACTTAATTGTACAGGTACTGAGGCAGGTGCCACTGGTCACCAGACCGGGGTTTGTCACTGAGAGTATATTTCAGACTTGACTACACGGTGACCTGCTCCTCTTGGCGATCCTTAGAAGCACTGTGGAGTTATCTATTATTTTGGACATTTCTGTCTATTCTCTTCAGACAGTAGCACATTATTTTGTCTATTTTTTTATATTCTACTAGTCGCCTGTAGACTTATGACACTAGGTCTTGGCATACGTAGTAGAATTTCGGGTAGTTTTGCTATATCGTATATGCTGACACACGATTTTGAGTTACATTGAATTAAGTTGCCTCACTTATCCGCTTTCATTTAACGATTTCTTAATAAATCCTGTCAAGTATTTAAATATCCAATTCAATAAGGTAACATCGTAGTAAACTAGTGTTGGCTTGCCTGACTCCGGTGTTGGGCGCCATCACGACCCGAGTTAGAAATTTGGGTCGTGACATAATAATAATAATAAATAAATAAATAAATAAATTATATGTGCTTAATTTTCCACATTCGTGCCATAATTAATGAGCTCTAACCTACGAGGTAGGTGCCCGCCCATGTGGCGTCAAATCAGACACGTTAATTCGGGTATATAAATACGAGGTCTTCAAGCATTGTATCTCGTTATCAGTATTGTGAATGTTTTGAAAGGAGATTTTCTTTGTTGACGTGAAGCTATTTGATAATTCTGTAATTGGCTATGAACAACTATTAATAAAATGAAGGTAGTCAAGAACTCGTCTAGACCCACTACAGCCACAGAAATAAGGAGTTTCTTGGGTTTGGCGGGTTACTACCGTCGTTTTGTGGAGGGATTCTCATCCATAGCAGCCCCAATGACTAATTGAATCAGAAAGGTTCCCCATTTAAATGGTCAAGCGAGTGTGAGGCAAGCTTTCAGAAGCTCAAGACAGCCTTGACTTCAGCACCGGTATTGGTGTTACCATCAGGTTTCGGTTGTTTCACGGTGTATGGTGATGCATTTCGTATTAGACTTGAGGCAGCATTATTGGTGGAGAAGGATGAACAAGGACATTGCTGCATACATGTCTCGTTGCTTAAATTGTCAGTAGGTAAAATATGATCATCAGAGACCCGATGGTTTCCTTTAGCAGATAGAGATTTCTTGGGTGGAAGTGGGAGCGTATCACTATGGACTTCGTTGCTGGACTCCCACAGACTGAGAGGAAATTTGACGCAATTTGGGTTATTATGGATAAGCTGACTAAATCAGCACACTTCATTCCTCTGGCGAGTACTTATACTTCAGAGCGGTAGGCTGAGTTATATATTCGAGAGTTTGTTCGCCTTCATGGTGACCGGTCCCACGTGTTAGATTTCAACTCTGTCCAATTGGACAAAGAGTTGACTTATGAGGAGGAGCCGATAACCATTTTAGACCGGCATGTTCGCCAGTTGAAGTCTAAGAGTTATCCTTCAATCCAAGTGCAGTGGAAAGGCCAGCCCGTAGAGGCAGCTACTTCGGAGTCCGAGTCGGACATGCAGAGTAGATATCCATAATTGTTTGCCATTGCAGGTAATTTTCTATGTTCGTTCGATGAGGAACGTTTGTTTTAGAGCTGGACATTGTGATGACCCAAGGGGTTATTTTATGAATTTAGACTCCGTTCTAGGCTCATTAGCCATAAAAAGATCAATTTTAACTACCTCGATTGTCATGCGCAGTCCGACGTGAAACCAGAAAGCTTTTGTTATAGTATTTAAAGGTTTACTGTGAAATTTGGTGAAAACGGAGTTCGTTTGACGTGATTCGGACATTCGGTTAAAAAGTTATGAACTTTAAGTGTTCTTGATGAAAATGATGAGTTTTGAGGTTAAAGTCATAGTTTTACATGTTATTTTCATTATTTGATCGAGCGAGCAAGTCCGTATGATGTTTTTAGACTTGCGTGCATGTTTGGTTTAGAGCCCCGAGGGCTCGGGTGAGTTTCGGGTAGGCATCGGTCTGTTTTTAACTTGTCAAAAAAAAATCTGTTGTCATAACAGTTTATGGAGCACTGGTGCTCCACGTTTTTTCTTCAAACAAAAAAAAGAAAAATCACAGCAGCCCTAACCTATTAAAACAACAACTCGGGCAGCAGCCCTTTTCTTCATATGTTTCGAACTACCAATCCCTAAGGATGATTTTCTTCATCAAAGTTCATCCCCAAATTGTTGGTAATCAATTCTAAACTTTACACTTTCAATTACCCATTGTTTTTCATCACTTTTAAATCAAAAATCAAGAATTTTCATGGTAAAAATTGATGGTTTGGGTAGAATTTGGGAATTTTGTAAAAATTGAATCTTTACCTCGAATTGAGGTCGAATTTCAAGACAAATTGTATATTTAGGTTCGTGGGTGAATGGGTAAACGTAATTTAGTCCGAACCCCGAGTTTAGACCAAGCGAGCCCAGGGTCGGATTTTCACTTTATTTGAGAAAATTTAGGAAAAATTATAGTTTTCAATAAAGTTAGTTCCTTTAGTACTAATTAATGATATTGAGTTAATTATGATTAGATTCGAGCAAGTTAGAGCAAGATTCTAAAGGAAAAGCTATAATTGAGCTGTGAGTGGAGTGCGAAATTGAGGAAAGTGTTTGGTCTAACTTTGACTTGAGGGAATAGGAATCCCCACTTATTTGCTATGTGAAATGCATGGGCGTGGTGTAAAGGTGAGGTGACGAGTATCTATGCACCACCCAAATTGCCTGTTAAACATGATCCCCTTTCCCGTTCCCAACTTAATTGATTATTGTCTTAATTGTTATATGTTCATTATTGTTTCTATGACTATTTGGCCTTATTAATTTGTTGTTAGATATTGTTGTGGCTATTTTAGAAAGAGTATTGGTTGTTTGAGCTGTTTTCTTTGTGGTATAACACGGTTGAGAGGTTTGGCATTATTTTAACGAATATATATATATATATATATATACATATATATATATATATATATATATTGACATTCCTGTTGGTTTCTTGGTTGAGATGATATTGATGAAGTTTATGAGAAAAATACAGTTTCTTATTTATAATTGTTGAGACAAAATAAATATATTGTGAAAGGATTGGCCTGAGTTGTGAAAATTATAAATAAATTGATATGATATGTCTGGTGGGAGCGGGTTGCACGCCGCAACAAGGAGTGATAAGGGTGGACAGGTGGGATCGGGTTGCACACCGCAACAGGAGTAATAAGGGTGATATTTTAGGGAGGAGCAATAAGGGAGGACAAGTGGGAGCGGGTTGCACGCTGCAACAAGGAGCGATAAGGGAGAACATTTATATTTTACCGATTTTTCAAAGAAAATAAAGTTTTGAAAAGCTAAAATGTTTATTTTACCCTTTTTTTAATATATTTTTGGTACCATTTTTATTTAAAGTTAAAGATTGGAAAGTTGGAAATTATTTGAGAATTGGTTATAGCTGAGACATAAAAAAGGCAGCTGAGTTATTTTATTTTGTTGCGGGATTTATTTATTTATTTGTTTAGATTTCTTTCTTGCTTTATTATTTACTATTGTTACCGAATATGTTGTTAAAGCCCCGCCTTAGCCTCGTCACTGCTTCGTCGAGGTTAGGCTCGGCACTTACTCAGTACATGGCGTCGGTTGTACTAATACTACACTTTATGCTCTTTTGCACATATTCATGTGATATTCAGCAGTAGAGGATTTTAGGACGACTACCTATTCATTTGGAGACACGAGGTACATCTGCCGGCGTTCGCCGATTCCAAGAGTCTTCTCCTATTTTTACATACATTGTTTTATATTATTCAGAACAATTCTACTATTTCTTTCAGCGATTATTTGTAGTATTCTATAGTAGTTCTTGGATTGTGACACCAGAACCTGGGGTAGTTTTAAGTTTTTAATATAATTAGTCTGTGGCTCGTTTTATTTATTTGCTCATTTGTCTATATTTATAATTATTCATTGAATGTCAGTAGCTTAAATTTCACTACATAATTGCTTATTGTGTTTAAATAGAAATTCAAAGGAAATAGTTAATCGAACTCTAACATTGGCTTCCCTAGCAAGTGTGATGTTAGGCGCCATCGCGATTCTAAGGTTGGGGGAATTTGGGCCGTGACAACTTGATTAGGAATTCACCACAATCAGTCATAAGAAAAATATAAGATATGGAATCAATTAAACAATAAATCTAAAGTACATATAAATTATATAAAAAATAACAACACGTACGATCCAGTTTTGTGTGGTGATCTTTGCCACTGAATATCAAATTTGTTGAATGCATTTCCAAAAGACTTGTGATTTTTCTCAAACTGTGAGAACTTTAGCAAGTTGGGGATCATGCGTGCATACATTTCAATGTGATTCATTCCTGCCTCATATGGCTCACTATATATGGAATCATACACATCAATCCTTTTCTCAATCAAGTCCAATACCCCCAAAAGAAAATGTGTCACAGCATTATCATCTTCTGAAGGAAGCCGACATGGAAAAAAGATTTTGTCAACCTATGTCCAAGCAATTCCACATCTACGATTGTCACCCCACACATATGCTGTCAGAACCAATTATCACCACACCAAAACCCATATGTAACATTTTCATTAAATTCCTTATATATCTGTAGCATACATTTATGAAAAACTCTATTTGTAGTTGTGCAACGAAAAGGATGGTTGTGAGGGTGGTAGCATTCCTTCTTTCTCAAATAATATAGGGCAATATCAAAATGCTTCATAAAAAGGAAAAAAATAAAACAAATCCATCAGTCATAAAATAATTCAAAAATAATAAATTAATAATAAAGAAAATAAATGCCTTGCGAATTATCAAACCTTATCATCAAGTACAAAGCTACTATCTGAAAGCTCAAGGACGAACATTTTGCTACTGATTTTTTGATGATACAATTTGTATAGGTTCTTTCTCACACCATTATCATCAGCATATATATCAGTTTGTCCCCTGAAAAGTTTGAAAATATCAAAGTTAGAAGTTAGTCCTCAGTTCCTAATTAAGGACATCTAGTCTTGAACTTAGACTAAGAAGCTCAAAAGTTAAAGACATGCAGTCCTTAACTTACAGTTACAAGTTTAAAATTTAAGGACACTTGTTCCTTAACTTACAGTTACAATTTAAAAAGTTAAGGACTCTTGGTCCTGAAGTTTGAGTTCCAAGTTCAAAATTTAAGGACAATAGGTCCTAAAATTTAAGTTCCAAGTTCAAAATTTAAGGACACTTGGTCCTGAAGTTTGAGTTCCAAGTTCCAAGTTCAAAAGTTAAGGACACTTGGTCCTGAAGTTTGAGTTTCAAGTTGAATATTTAAGGACACTAGGTCCTGAAGTTTGAGTTTCAAATTGTAAAGTTAAGGACCAAGTGTCCTGAACTTAGACTTTCAAGTTCAAAATTTAAGGACACTAGGTCCTGAAGTTTGAGTTTCAAGTTGAAAAGGTAAGGACACTTGGTCCTGAACTTCAACTTTTAAGTTGAAAAGTTAAGGACACTTGGTCCTGAACTTCAAGTTTCAAGTTCAAAAGTAAAGCACACATGGTCCTGAACTTAGACTTACAAGTTCAAAAGTTCAGGATACTTTGTCCGTAACTTTGAATTCCAAGTTCAAAAGTTAAGGACACTTGGTCCTTAACTTTGATTTCCAAGTTCACAAGTTAAGGGCACTTGGTCCTAAACTTAGACTTACACTCACAGAAGTTAAGGACACTTAACTTTAGGAATTTCAAAATCAATACACTTAGTCCTAAATTTAAAATTACAAGTTAAGGACGCGAATTTAAGCAATTAACAAATAATGAAATACATTAAGGGACTTACGGTTTTTTGCGACCTTTCTTTTTCTCCTTGCCCAACCACCCAATGAATTTCTTCATCAATTTTGCATCATCTTTGCCATAATGAAAAATACATGTACGAGTATATTTTGATTTTATCCAGCCCGAATTCTTGGGAGTATTTTCATTGTGTGCCATCGATGTTCCTGTTTTTCTTTCCTGTTCAGAAAGAGATTTCAACTGCCAACTAAGCTTCTTATTCCTTTTACATCGACCAAGCTCTTCTTCAACATTTCCTTTAACCTCCATAGACAAACCCTCATCAATGCTCATTTGTGTACTTGGAGGAGTAGGAGTAAGAATAGAAAATGATGGACCATCATGACCAATACTATCTCTCTTCCTTTTCCTAGTATATTCGTTAAGAGTTTCATCTTGGTTTTCCTCTGCAGACAATACTATATATATATAGAGATATATAGATATTAGTTTTTTGCAAGTCATCAAATGAAGAAACATAAACTAAGAACATTATTTAGGACACAATCAATACATGTCTTGTTTACGCTGCCTTCTTGTACTTTTTCAACAGACAATTGAGCTGATATATTGGTTGAATTTTCTTTATCTTCCAACTGCACATTTCTTTATCTTGCAACTATTCTCCATGTTCTTCAATTGCAAGTTCACAAGATTTTGCAAAAATATTTACAAGAGCTAACACAATTAGTGTTTGTTACTAATCTTTGATTAAAACAAACATGTATAAAATTAAAAAAAAACAATGTCTAACCTTTTGCAACTGTCAAGATCATCCCAGTTAAATCATTATCTTCACTAGCATTTTCTTGGCTTCCAATATTGTCGGTAAGAGAGCAAGGTGTAGAGAGATCACATGTTGCATCTATGCATTTGGAAACAATCTCACTTATTCTTGTTCCTTGGGTATTTTCTAAGTCTAGAGATTGTACTCTACTTCTCTCTTGATACTCCACTCCGTCTTCTTCCCTTGCAGCTTCAAAAGATTCCGTAACATTTACAATTAATACCCATTCTAATAGTTTACTAAAACTAACATTCAACAAATCATGAAAATTCCATCTAACCTTGATTGGCATAATTATGAACTCCAAATTCCTCTTTATATGAGAGATATGTAGACATATCATATGTTCCTTATATACATTTGCATACAATCTCACTTACACATGTTCCCAATGGACTTTCTAAATCCTGAGATTACACTCCACACTTCCAAATTTTTTTGTTACTCCTGTCTCTTTTGGATTTTCCTAGTCTTGACATTCTACTACATCTTGAACTCCCACTCCCTCAATAGATTCTACATATATTTGTAATCACAAAAAAGTTTATATGTATTACGCTATTGAATATAAATTCAATGACAAAAAATTCAAAATCTATATCTAACATTTCCAAATTTCAGAGCCAGTATCAGTTTCATCATCTAGATGTGCATCTCTATAATCGCTTTCATACTGAACTTCTGCATGCACATCCGTATCATCACATTCATCACCACCTACATCTTTATTAATTTTAACAGTAGGTTCTGTACGATCACCATGATCATAACCTCCATCTTTACTAATTGGAACAATAGATTCTCTCTCTATGTTCCTTTCATCAGTTTTCACAAAAATCTTCAACAAGTTAAATCATGTGAAAGAAACTAAGTTAGAAAGTTAAGGACATGTAATCCTAAACTTCAAGTTACAAGTTCAAAAGTTAAGGACATGCATTCCTTAACTTAGAGTAACAAATTCAAAAGTTAAGGACAGGCAGTCCTTAACTTAGAGCAACAAGTTCAAAAGTTAAAGACAAGCAGTCCTTAACTTATAGTTACAAGATCAAGAGTTAAGGACAATAGGTCCTTAACTTTGACTTACAAGTTCAAAAGTTAAGGACATGCAGTCCTTAACTTTGAATTTGAAGTATAAAAGTTAAGGACAATAGGTCCTAAACTTCAAGTTTCAAATTGAAAAGTTAAGGACACTTGGTCCTGAACTTCAAGTTTCAACTTCAAAAGTTAAGTACATATGGTCTTGAACTTAGACTTACAAGTTCAAAAGTTAACGACACTTGGTCCTAAACAGAAGTTTCAAGTTCAAAAGTTAAGTACAAGAAGTTCTTAACTTATAGTTACAAGATCAAAAGTTAAGGACAATAGGTCCTTAACTTCAATTTTCAAGCTCAAAAGGTCACCACCCAAAATCCATAAGGTCGTAATGGCGCCGGGCATCCACTGTCAGGCAAGCCAATCATTAAATAGTTCTGTTAAATTTCCCGTTTTAGCATTTTGTTTTTTGAAATCATTACCATTCACTTTAACACGTAATAACTAAATAAAACCCATTAAATAGAAGTAACGATCCAATATTCCATTTCAACAAAATACATCCCAAACACATCCCAGAACCCGATGACACAAGTACATGAGCAACTTCTAAGAATTTTACAAATACTACAAAGCTTGTCCGAATACAAATTGGACAAGGAAATTTAAAATGAAAAGTACAATACATAGAGGAAGACTCTGTCGGCTATGGGTCATCTCCGGATGGTGCAGCTCGTCTTAGTCTCCAAGTCAATCATATTGCTATGCAAGTACCTGTGCAATAAAAATGCACAACAAGTGTAGTATGAGTATGAAAACAACGTGTACTCAGTAAGTATCCTGCCTAACCTGAGAGAGGTAGTGACGAGAGGTCGAATTAGACACTTGCTAGAGGTCATTTAAATATAATCAAGTGAGGTGCTAAGCATGATTATCATAAGCAATTAAATAATAATCAGGGATAAGAAATATTAACTTGTTTCACATTTTACATATCAATTCTTTTTTGTAACGACTGCCACGCCCCACAAACGAGGGACGAGACCGGCGCCTAACCGAGTGAACCTGGCCAAGCGAACCTGATTTGCCTTTCCTATCCCACGTGTTACCCCGCGATTTCAATATACGTTATTCATGTGAAATAGCCATTTATAACTTAAGCATAAACTTACAACTTGAATTCATTTCTACTTTTTATCATTCCCAACATAGGATGCCAATTACTTACGAAATACATACAACATTTACCAACGTGGACCACGATTCCGATCTGTACGCTTACTACCCAAAATACATGTATACATTTCCCACATTGTGTATATGCAGCCTCTACGAATACAAAAGGCTTTATATACTACTTGTCGGTAACAAGGCCCCGGCTATACCTTACACAACACCATAAACTCAAAATAAGGCGACATGAGTCACACGTGGCCCCGGGAGGAAGTGGGGCTCACTAGAATAGCTGAGGGAAAGGAGAGGAGGCACTACTGATTGTGGGCTGAATTACCTGTTGCAGAACCACCTACATTCATATAAGAAAATGTAGCGCCCTCGGCAAAAGGGACGTTAGTACTGTGGAATAGTACTAGTATGTATAAACAAACTTTATCCCAAGTACAATCAAACAATACACAATTAAGAGACAGTAATAGAACCAATTAGTCTATGCACGTGGAAAGAAATAACCAAAATCAAACAAGTTTCACAATCTCTCATTTTCCCCTTTCAACATCATCATATTCAAGAGCTCATACATTTTCATTTCAGTAGTGATAATGATCACATTCCATCCTTATTACCTCGGCCACCCTTATTACCTCGTCCACCCTTATCACCACAACCCATCAACCTTATTACTTCGTGTTGCGGCGCGCAACCCGACCCCGCCTGACAATTTAAATTCACAACAACAACCACAAATATTACATCACAAGAATCATCATTTCAAGGAACACAAGTTTATATCAACAATTTATTTATTTAGGCCCAAGGCACCATAACTCTCACCAAGTAGTAATTCATCTACACGGTGTTGCCATAATCGTTCGACTCATTTACATCATTTCACAATACCCTTTTTCATTGCTTTCCACGCACGACTTTTAGCCATTATATATATTCCCACACTTGGGCACATCAACAATCTTTCATTCATTACACATCCTTTCATATCGATACCCTTTAGCATTTACAAGCTTTGCACANTACTCGAACCTATTTTTCTTTACTTGATTATGATAAATTGGGTACATGCATGCAAGATTCTTAACCCCATCTTTATGAACTATCCTACCCATATTTCATTTTAACAAAAATTTGGAAATTAAGGTTAATGAGGTAGAAGCTGACCTCTTAGAATGAAGAAAATTGTGTCCTACTTGATTAGTTCCAAGCTTGAGTGATGAAGGAAGACCAATTTGCTGAGGTTGGGACTTTATCTCTCTAGAACCCACTTTTTCCTCTCTCTAATATATTAGAAAATGGTTAAAAATGAAGGGGAGGGGTGTTTTAATGAACTGGGGTCGGTTTTTAAAAATTAGAAAAATAGGGCCCGACATAAGAATGCGGTTAGGAATGCGATCGCATTCCCGACAACACTGCCTAGGTATGCGACCATAATGCGGTCCGCATACACATTATGCGATCGCATAACTTCCCTCCCAGAAATTCAAGGCAACAATGCGACAGCTATGCGGTCCGCAGAACTGAAATGCGATCGCATATTGGACCGCATAGTTGACCTAAAATGGGGCAGTGATATGCACGTGTATGCGACCATTATGCGGTCCGCATACACATTATGCGATCGCATAACTTCCCTCCCAGAAATTCAAGGCAACAATGCGACAGCTATGCGGTCCGCAGAACTGAAATGCGATCGCATATTGGACCGCATAGTTGACCTAAAATGGGGCAGTGATATGCACGTGTATGCGACCATTATGCGGTCCGCATACACATTATGTGATCGCATAGTGCGTCGCATGACGTCCACTTTCTGGGAAATTTATTCTTTAAGTCTCGGGGTACTTTTTACTCAATTTAGGTCCGTTTTAAAATTTTCCACAATAAAAACGACTCGGGGACTCATTCGGGCATTATTTTTAAACAAGAAAATTTTACGGGTCTTTACATCCTCCGCCCCTTAAAAATCATTCATCCTCGAATGAGGGCTTTGGAAATCATTTAGTTTTGAAAGCATGATTTGCAACTTCCAGATTTTCACTAACTCCAATATTTCAGAAAAATTTCGCCAGAGTTCCCTTTGTAATTAGACCTACCTACCTGTCAGAGAGCCCCCGAAACACATTTCCGAGCACCATTACACAGTTTTAATCACCCAATAACTCACACACAACGTTTTTACCTAAATAATTTGCAAATATTCAATCATTTTGTCAACTACACATAGTTCTTTCTTCTTATACCACAAATTTTCACATGATTCACATTTTTGCACATAACTTGGTCGTTTTAATGAGTCCCATACAACCCAATCACCTCAATATACTATATTCATTTCAATTAATCATTACCAACCTACACTACTATTAATCACTTGCCTAGCACATACGTTCCACAAAACTTTCATTTACCTCAAGGGTTGCACATTACCCAAATAGAACAGCGGGTTCAGTTTTTAGCACATATTGGGAAATTACAACAATAAGGCAATTAGGGGAAGATGGGGTGCTTTTGCACAAAACCGAACATAAAATATAATTTTCTTAGAGATGACAGTTCTGACGAACACTACTAGACTTATTCAAAAAAATGGGGATATTTTTCTTATCATCTCATTTTTCGCTTCCCACATGGCTTCCTCAACGTGCTGACTTTGCCATAATACTTTAACTGAAGCAATCTCTTTGTTCCTGAATCTATGAACTTGTCTATCAAGAATAGCAACCGGAACCTCTTCATACGATAATTCTTCATTAACCTTAAAAGTCTCAACTGGCACGATGGCTGATGGATCTCTAACCACTTTCTTCAACATGGACACGTGGAACACCGGGTGCACTAATGACAATTCAGGGCGTAATTCCAACCTATAAGCCACTTGTCCAATCCTTTGAGCAATCCAATAGGGCCCGACATACCTTGGGCTCAATTTCCCTTTCTTCCCAAACAGCATCACTCCCTTCATGGGAGATACCTTCAAGAATAACCCAATCATCTACTTGGAATTCCAATTCTCTTTGACAAACGTCCGAATAGGATTTTTGACGGCTCTGAGCAGTTTTCATCATCTCCCGAATGACTTTGAATTTTTCCAATGCCTGGTGCACAAGATCTAGCCCTAAAAATTCTGCTTCACCAACCTCGAACCACCCAATCGGAGATCTACACCTCCTCCCGTACAATGCCTCAAATGCGGCCATCTGAATACTAGCGTGAAAGCTGTTATTGTAAGAAAATTCGGTAAGCGGTAAATGATCATCCCAACTACACTTGAAGTCCAACACACAAGCCCGTAACATATCTTCAAGTGTCTGAATAGTCCGCTCTGCCTGACCATCAGTCTGCGGATGGAAAGCTGTATTGATATTTATCTGAGTACCTAAACCTTGCTTAAATTTCCTCCAAAATTTAGCTGTGAACTAGGCTCCTCGGTCTGAGATAATAGAAACTGGAGTACCATGAAGCCTAACTATTTCCTTGATATACGATTGAGCGTACTGTTCTGCAGTATCGGTGGACTTGACCGACAAGAAGTGAGCTGATTTCGTGAGTCGATCCACTATCACCCAAATCGAGTCAAACTTGCGCTAAGTGCGAGGTAACCCTACCACTAAATCCATGTTGATCATTTCCCGTTTCCACATGGGAATTTCCATCTGAGTTAACCCACCAGGCCTCTGATGCTCGGCCTTCACCTGCTGACAATTCGGACATTTAGATACAAAGTCTGCCACACCTCTTTTCCTACCGCTCCACCAATAAACTTCCCGGAGATCTTGATACATTTTCGTAGAACCTGGGTGCACGGAATACCTGGAATTGTGAGATTCCGCCATCACCCTCTCTCAAAGATTATCCACATCAGGAACACATAGCCTTCCCTGGAACCGTAAAACACCATCATCGCTCCCGAGTGAAAATGCCAAAATCTTGCTATACAAAACTGCCTCCTTCAACTACACCAATGCTGGATCAATAAATTGCTTCTCCTTGACTTCCGTTACAAGTGACGATTCTGCCCCATTATGCACCATGACTTTCCCCTCGTCTGAGGTCGAGAGACAGACCCCCAGACTAGCCAATTGACAAACCTCCCGAGCCAACGACCTCTGATCTTCCTCCAAATGAACCAGACTACGCATAGACTTCCGATTGAGAGCGTCAGCCACTACATTTGCTTTTCCCGGATGGTACAGAATGTTCATATCATAATCCTTAAGCAATTCTAACCATCGTCGCTGCCTTAAATTCAACTCCTTCTACTTCAAAAAATATTGGAGACTCTTGTGGTCTGAGAACACGTCCACATGGACCCCATACAAATAATGCCGCCAGATTTTTAATGCAAACAAAAATGCCGCGAGTTCTAAGTCATGCGTCGGATAATTCTTCTCGTGATTCTTGAGTTGCCTGGAAGCATAGGCTATAATTTTCCCGTGTTGCATCAACGCACATCCCAAACCAACCCTTGAAGCATCGCAATAAACCACAAATCCCTCCGTGCCTTCTGTCAAAGTTAACACCGGTGCTGAAGTCAATCTTGATTTCAATTCCTGAAAGCTCTTCTCACAAGCGTCGGACCTTTGGAACTTAGTTGCCTTCTACGTCAATTTAGTCAATGGGGAGGCGAGGGTAGAGAACCCCTCCACAAACCTCTGATAATACCCGGCTAGACCCAAGAAACTACGAATCTCTATCGGGGTCGTTGGTCTAGGCCAATCCTTCACCGCTGTGATCTTCTGGGGATCAACCTTAATCCCTTCTATGGAAATAACATGACCCAAAAATGTGACTGACTCCAGTAAAAATTCACATTTTGAAAACTTGGCATACAATTGGTGCAGATGAAGAGTCTGCAGAACTGCCCTGAGGTGATTAGCATGATCCTCCTGACTCCGTGAGTAGACAAGGATGTCATCAATTAAAAAAATCACGAAGGAGTAAAGAAACGGTTTGAAAACCCGATTCATAAGATCCATGAAATCTACTGGAGCATTGGTCAGTCCAAAAGACATTACCAAAAATTCTAAATGGCCAAAACGAGTTCTGAAGGCGGTCTTAGGAATATCCTGCTCTTTGATCTTAAACCCCGACCGTAAATCAATTTTGGAGAAGAACCTCGCACCATGCAATTGGTCGAACAAATCATCTATCCGAGGCAATGGATACTTGTTTTTTATAGTGACCTTGTTGAGCTATCGATAATCAATACACATCTGAAGCGACCCATCCTTCTTCCTGACGAAAAGAACCGGAGCGCCCACGGCGACACACTCGGCCGAATGAACCCCTTCTCTAATAAGTCTTTCAACTACTCCTTTAACTCCCTCAACTCTGCTGGCGCCATTATGTATGGTGGAATAGATATTGGCTGCGTATCTGGCGATACATCAATCCCGAAATCGATCTCTCTATCTGGCGGAATCCCTGGAAGCTCGTCCAGAAATACTTCAAGAAACTCATTCACGACTGGGACGGACTCGGGGGCAGACACTTCTAAAGTGGTGTCCGCAACCCGGACCAAATTATAAACACACCCCTTTTTAATCACCTTCGAGGACTTAAGGTAGGAAATAAAATTGCCCTTTGGCACCACACCATTTCGTTTCCACTCAATAACTA
>ML345549.1:0-40689 GCA_005239505.1 Nicotiana paniculata | reverse complement strand
GTTCGACAGTCGAGTTTAGCAAAGCACGAGTAAAGCCAATCCATCCCTATGATAACATCAAAATCTACCATCCCAAGTTCGATAAGATCTTATCGGCCGTGGTATCTCGACCACACACCGTGACAACACAATTCCTATAGACTCGTGCGATTGTGATGGAATCACCAATAGGAGTCGACACAGAGAACGGCTCATGAAGTTGTTCGGGTTCTATCCCAAAACTTAAAGCACTAAATGGGGTAACATATGACAAAGAAGACCCCGGATCAATAAGAGCATAAACACCAAGTGCTTGAACAGTCAGAATACCTGTGATAACATCTGGAGAAGCCTCTGTACTGTAGCGACCACTCAAAGCATAGAAACGATTGGGTCCACCTCTACCTCGTACTCTACACCTAACTGCACCACGCCCTGCTAGAGCTGGAGGACACCCTGAAGATGCGGCGACTAAAGAACCGGACGACTGAGAAAAACCACTACCCATGCCCTGACTGGGCGCACGGCAATCCCGCTGAATATGACTTCTCACCCCACACCTATAGCATATGGGGATATCCAAGTAACAAGGCTCGGTATGGAACCTCCCACACTTAGGGCACAGAGCCCTCCTCTGCTGCTGGAACCTCCCTCCTAGACGACCGGGCTTATGGGGTCTCCTGCTACCTGATCTTGGCCCCCAGTGACTGCTCTGCTGATAACGAGGCACTGATGGAGGTTCACTGAATGAGGACTGAGCATAAGACTGGGATGGCCTCTATGGACCTCTCCCCTGAACTGGTTTCCCTCCTCCAACTGAACTCCCCGAGTGGCCCGCTGACCGGGCCCTGCTAATACTCTCCCTCTCCGACCTTATCTTCAATTTTCTAGCCTCTGTGGCCTGGGCGAATCCCACTATCTTACTATAATTCATGTCTGAGTGCAAGGCAGCTGTAGCAGCTTCATTAACAACCAAGGGACTGAGGCCCTGAACAAACCATCGAACTTTGGCATCCATAGTCGATACCAACTGAGGAGCATAGTTGGACAACCTCACGAACTCTATGTGGTACTCCCCCACACTCATATTACTCTGCTTGAGAACCTCAAACTCCGTAGCACGGGCTACCATAGTCTCGGCAGGCAAGAAGTGATCCATGAATGCATCAACGAACTCATCCCATCTCGTCGGAGGACTTCCTTCCCCACGGGAATCCTCCCACATATCGAACCAGGAATACGCTGCTCCCCTCAGCCTGTAAGATGCTAACTCAACCCCCTCTATCTCTGTAGCCTTCATAACCCGAAGTGTCTTGTACATTTCATCTAGAAAGTCCTGCGGATCGGCCTCTAGATCAATACCTGAGAACTCTGGAGGGGCCAACCGCAGAAACTGGTTGACTCTTGAACCGGCGGAATCTCCATGTCCGCTAGAGGACGCAGGGGAAGCATGAGAGCTTTGGGCCTGAGTGGCCACTAACTGGGTCAACATATGAATAGCTCCCCTGAGGTTACCACCGGAAGTACCGGGACCTGAAGCTGGAACCGAAGAAGGATCAGGAATATCTGCGGGAGGGATTGTATCACCCTCCGCCACAGCAGGAATAGGAACACTCTGATCTGGAACAGAAAGGCCAGATGGATTCAAGGTCGGAGATTCGCTCTCACCCGCACCATCGGGTACAGAATTCACGGCAACACTTGGGGCGGCATTGGCCTCTAGGGCGAGTCGAGCTCTCTTCTTTGGTGCCATCACTGAAAATTTTGGAACAGAGTATGAGTTAGGCAAGAATATTTTCACTTTCCACTTCACAGCATGATATAGAATAACAATGAAAAGGGTGTTTCCTAAATGTCCATCTAGCCCCCTAATTATAGATGTGGTCGACGACACACCGATAAGAAGGGCTCTACTAGACACAGCTCCGAGACATCCTAGGACACTTTTAGAACCTTAGTCTCTGATACCAATTTTGTCACGCCCCACAATTGAGGGACGAGACCGGGGCCTAACCTAGTGAACCCGTCCAAGCAAACCTCATTTGCCTTTCCTATCCCACGCGTTACCCCGTGATTTCAATATACATTATTCATGTGAAATAGACATTTATAACTTAAGCATAAACTTACGGCTTGAATTCATTTCTACTTTTTATCATTCCCAACATAGGATGTCAATTACATACGAAATACATACAACATTTACCAACGTGGACCACGATTCTGAACTGTACGCTTACTACACAAAATACATGTATACATTTCCCACATTGTGTCTACGGAGCCTCTAAGAATACATAAGGCGACATGAGTCACACGTGGCCCTGGGAGGAAGTGGGGCTCACCAGAACAGCTGACGGAAAGGAGAGGAGGCACTACTAACGATGGGCTGAATTACCTGCTGCAGAACCACCTACATTCATATAAGAAAATGTAGCGCCCCCGGCAAAAGGGACGTTAGTACTGTGGAATAGTACTAGTATGTATAAATAAACTTTATCCCAAGTACAATCAAACAGTACACAATTAAGAGACAGTAATAAAACCAATTAGTCAATGCACGTGGAAAGAAACAACCAAAATCAAACAAGTTTCACAATCTCTCCTTTTCCCCCTTCAACATCATCATATTCAAGAGCTCATACATTTTCATTTCAGTAGTGATAATGATCACATTCCATCCTTATTACCTCGGCCACCATTATTATCTCGGCCACCCCTATTATTTCGGCCACCCTTATCACCACAAACCATCAACCTTATTACTTTGTGTTGTAGCGCGCAACCCGACCCCGCCTGAAAATTAAAATTTACAACAACAACCACAAACAATTACATCACAAGAATCATCATTTCAAGGAACACAAGTTCATATCAATAATTTATTTATTTGGGCCCAAGGCACCATAACTCTCACCAAGTAGTAATTCATGTACACGGTGTTGCCATAATCGTTCAACTCATTTACATCATTTCACAATACCCTTTTTCATTACTTTCCACGCACCGCTTTTAGCCATTATATACATTCCCACACTTGGTAACATAAACAATCTTTCATTCATTACACATCCTTTCATATCGATACCATTTAGCATTTACGAGTTTTTCATAGAATGAAATAGGCACATCAAAAACACTTTTCACAACCTCATATAGCACGGTAGCATGACAGTCAACTAGGACAATCAGAGAATAGAATCTTACGTCTCAACACATTTGAACAATCAATTCACATATTTCCAAACAAGGTACACATGTCGTATACTCGGACCCAACAAGAGGATTCTGCGAAGGTTAAAGTTAGCCATACATAACTCGAATCGGGATTTTTCCTTAATTTCTATCTCAAATCATCGGACCTTCTAGCACCTTCAATCTAATTCACAATGCGGCACATTTAAACTTAGAATTAGGAATCATGAACATGTCTTGAACTCATTTGAGCTTTCTATCAAACACTAGGTGTTCCTTTAGATTAAATAACCCCTTTATAGTGAAAGGTTACTCCAACCTTTTTTCCTTTACTAGATTATGATAAATTGGGTACATGCATGCAAGATTCTTAACCCCATCTTTATGAACTATCCTACCCATGTTTCATTTTAACAAAAATTTGGAAATTAAGGTTAATGAGGTAGAAGCTTACCTCTTAGAGTGAAGAAAATTGTGTCCTACTTGATTAGTTCCAAGCTTGAGTGATGAAGGAAGACCAATTTGAGGAAGTTGTGACTTTCTCATTCTAGAACCCACTCTTTCCTCTCTCTAATGTATCAGAAAATGGTTAAGAATGAAGGGGAGGGGTGTTTTAATGAACTGGTGTCAGTTTTTAAAAATTAGAAAAATAGGGCCCGACACAAGAATACGGTCAGGAATGCGATCAATTTCCTGACATGCGGTCCGCAGAATCGACTGCATAATGGCCTTTAAGATGGGCCAAAATTCAAAACACACTGCCCAGGTATGCGACCACTATGCGGTCCGCATACACGTTATGCGATCGCATAATGCGTCGCATAACTTCCCTCCCAGTAATCAAAGGCAACAATGCGACAGCTATGCGGTCTGCAGAACTTAAATGCCATCACATTTTGGACAGCATAGTTGACCTCAAATGGGGCAGTGATCTTCCCGTGTATACGACCATTATGCGCTCCGCATACACCTTATGTGATCGCATAGTGCGTCGCATAATGCCCACTTTCTGGGAAATTTCATTCTTTAAGTCTCGGGGTACTTTTTACTCAATTTAGGTCCGTTTTAAAATTTTCCACAATAAAAACAACTCGGGGACTCATTCGGGCATTATTTTTAAACAAGAAAATTTTATGGGTCTTTACAACGACTCGACTAGTCGTTTTGCGTATTAGGACCCCGTTCCCCTAAATGGACTTCCCATAGTGGCTTCATGTGATTTATGACTTGCAGGGACGGGTGGTTCGGGATTTGGAAGTGTTTAGAGTGCTATAGGAACACTTGGTTCCTTAAGGTTGGCCTTTTGGCCAAGTTTGACTTCGGTCAACATTTTGAGCAAACGACCTCAGAATTGAGTTTTGACAGCTCAGTAGCTTTGTATGATGATCTCGGACTTGGGCGTATGCTCGGAACGAGTTTTCGATGAACCGAGAGCATTTCGGCGCCCAATATAGAAATAAAAATTTCCTTAAGTTTGAAATTTGGTTTGGAACGTGATTTTGTGTTATCGAGCTTTGAACGGAATTTCGGGACCGGGAATAGTTCTGTTATTTCATTTATGACTTGCCTGCAAAATTTGGTGTCATTCCGTGTATTATAGGTCAGTCCGGCACATCGTTATAGAAATCAAGAACTTGAAGTTCTTAAGTTCTGATTCTAGGGGTTTTGGGGTGTGATTTTGAGTTTTAGCATTGTTTTGAGTGTTACGAAGGCTCGAGCGAGTCCGTATTATGATTTAGGACTTGCTGGTATAATTGCACGGGGCCTTGGGTGGGCTCAGGTGCCTCCCAGACACCAAACGAGGCCAAAAATCAACAGCTTTAGCTGTTGGTGCACCAGATCTGGTGTGACCGCAGGTGCGGTTGCCCAGGTCACAGGTGCGAGACCGCCACTGCGGTCTTGGCCTCGCAGGTGCGGCTCCAAGGGAGTTGGTCCAATACCGCAGGTGCGGACCTTTCTCCGTAGGAGCGGGTCCGCTGGTGCGGAAATCCCTCCGCAGGTGCGACCCCCCAGCTTCCTTGCCAACTTCAGCAGGTGCAAGCGCTCGCAGGCGCGAGACCGCAGGTGCGGAATCCCTGTAGGCCACGCAGTATATATTCATTTAAACTCGGGATTTCAGCCCTTTCATTCATTTTCCACCACCATTAGAGACTTTGAGCTTGGGAGGAACACACCGCGACCTAGCTACTAAATAGGTAAGTTAATCCCTCTCAATTACAAGTTTAATACATGATCTTCTAGCTAAATTAACTACTAAATCATTGAAAAATCAAGAATTGGGTAGTAATTTAGGGTTCTTGAGGAAATTGGTGAATTGATCAATATTTCTATGAATTCAAGTAAAAACCCACATATTAATGATCCTTAGGCTATGGGTGAGTGATTCCTTCGGGAATTTTCGGAATTCGAGCGTGCGGGCCCGAGGTTGAATTTTGGGAATTCTTCAAGAATGTTAAAATTATTGAATAAAAAGGATAAATTCCCTACTTTGAGCATGAATTGATATCATTGTACCATGTTAGGCTAGTTGCGAGTCCTCGGGTGTAGAGTTCGGAGTTTTGGGCGCATCCTTGGTCCGAGGGGTAGATTCGACACGAGGTGAGTCTCCTTTCTAACCTTGTAAGAGGGAATTGTCCCCATAGGTGTTCTTTGTGATGTGTGTAATTGTTTTGGGGGCTACGTGCGTACAAAGTGACGAGAGTCCGTACGTAGCGACTATTATGCTACATCGGGTAGTTTTAGGGCTCCCAAGCATGTCTCTATGTGCCTTATATGTATCTCTTGGTGTACTCTGGGTCGCTTATTACTTTTGAATTAGTATGGAAATTTGGAAAGTTGCATTTAAATTCCCAGTTGATTAATCCTTGTTACAAGTATAGCCCCTACTGAGTTTATTGATATTTCGGTATATATATGTACATATAAGAGTCAGCACTCGAGTCGCAAGTATGATTCGCGATCGAGGGAAGCTTTATGATAAATCAGTATAAGTGCGTCAGCACTCGAATCGCAGGTATGATTCGCGATCGAGGGAAGCTTTATGGTAATTGTATACAAATGTGTCAGCACCCGAGTCGCAGGTATGATTCGCGAGCGGGGGAAGCTTTATGTCTATTCAGTGTCTTGATATTTCCTTACGACTCCGACCGGTTGTCTTACCCTTGTGTGCGCTTGGCTATTTGGTACTGGTTTCATTGATATTGACTTGACAGATATTTGGGGGAAAAGGAAAGTGTACATTGTTGTTTATTTTCAGTAGTTACCTTGATTTCTGTACTCGATATGTATTTGTTGCTTACGTCTACTGCATTCCATTATATCATGTCTTATATTATTACTGTCGGACCTTAGTGAGTGTCAAGTCGACCTCTCGTCACTACTTATTCGAGATTAGACGGGATACTCACTGGGTACATGTCTATTTATGTACTCATGCTGCACTTATGTACTTAACTATACAGGTTCTGAGGCTGGTGCATCTGGTTATCAGACCATAGCTAGATATTGACTGTAGTGGGCCTGACTTCACGGTGAGTTGATTCTCCTGACGATCCTCAGCAGTGCCATGGAGTTTCTTTGCTTATTTTCCCGTCTACTTATTTCAGAAAGTGGGATTGTATATATATTTTGTCTTTAGTATATCCATTTAGTATGCCCATGAAACTCGTGACACTAGTTCATGGCACACACGTAGTTGTTAATTTGGGATTTTGGGTTGTATTTATATATGCTCGTATATTGGCTCACGCTTCTTTATGGCTATTTTTGGATCTATAACTGGGTTATTATCTTTCGATGTCATGTATTAACTTGTTAAATTCGGTAACTGGTGAATTATTTAATCAAAATAAAAAAGAACACTTAGTGAAAGTTATGTTGGCTTGCCTAACCCCGTTGTTGGGCGCCATCATGACCTAAGTTAGGGTTTTGGGTTGTAATGTTTTTCTTTTTAACTGATAGTTCAAAAACTCCTTAGGCCGCTAAACAAGTATAAATCACAAGAAATACGCAGCATTTATCATGCGCAAACAAAATGCCGAGGGTCGAACGACGCAGACCAACAATAATAAACTGTGCACTGCCGAGGGTCAAACGGCTCGAACCATAGATGCATCTATCTTCCCCGTTCGCGAATAGATCATGCAACGCGGTTATATATATAAATATAAAGTTATCCTGCTCGCGAATCATACATGTGACTCAGGCCCCGTAAATACACATAATCACACAGTGAGTCCATATCTCTTCAGGAAAGAAGTTTCTCAATGAAGTGATATAATTCACTTTAGGTGAACATGAAGACAGAATTTTAAACGTTTCTGGAAATTCATTTGCCAAGTTTGATAAGGTTTTAAATATCACTGATTCATCCGGAACACAATTATGCAAGGAAGAATCCATTTTCTTCTAAATTGATTAAGGAAAAGAAGTTTTGACCTTCTTAAGTATTCAATTACTAACTCGATAATATCACCAGGCTAATATCATTGATAAAATCACAAGTACAACAAGTAAGGCTTGCTAGTGGGTCCTAGACTACCCGAACACGGAATAATAGTAGCTACGCACGGACTCCCGTCACCTCGTGCGTACGTAGCCCCCGCAAGTAGTGACACATATTTAATTAATTCACCTAGGGGGACACTTCCCCCTCACAAGGTTAGAAAGGAGACTTACCTCGCTCTGAAATTCCGTAACCGGCTTCCAAGCCCTTCCGATGAATCAAATCGTTGCACAACGCTCCGAAACTAGCCAAATAACGGCAACTAATGAAAATATACTCTAGTACTTGTTAACAATTCAAATTACACAACTTCCCAACTCCGCTAGAAGAATTGACCAAAATGCCCTCGGGTCCACGTGCCCGGATTCTGAAATTTTTCGAAGTAAACTCTACCCATAGCTTTACTAGTTCAAATATACAATTTACTCAAATATTCATGCCTAATTCGTGGCTCAAATCCAAATTTCTAAGTTTTCTACCAAAACCCCAAGTATTCAATGATTATCCATGAATTTCCATGTTAATATATATATATATATATATATAATCCAAGTATTTAACTTGAAATAGGTGGGAATCACTTACCTTGACATAGATGATGAATATGGAGCTCCAAAATCGCCCCTAGGTCATCTCCCAGGGAGGAAATGAGATCAAATGAGCCTAACCGATTTTTTTCAAGCTTATACACTTCCAGGAAAGTCTTCTTCACGTTCGCGGGCATACCCTCGCGTTCGCGAAGAACAAAAATCTCGAAAAGCAATTCCAAACTCTTCTCAGACAGCCTCTAGTGTAATGGTCACAACGTTTTGCACAAAAATCCAAATAACAAATGGTTTAACGTTATGAAAACTAAACTCCAAGATCTACAACTTTCATCTTCCAAATCTTTATAGATTTCAAAATATAAGCTGTCGAAGTCAGACCCTTTGGAACATAAATTTCTTCTTCATCTTCCCGGACACCCCGTAGTGTACCGGCCATAGCTATTTGTAAACAAATCCAAATTCTAAATGGTTTACTTCTCCAGAAACTAAACACAAAGGGATACAACTTTTATGTTTACATCATCTCAAAATTCCTTATAGATTGTGAGTTATGAATCTCGGAAGTCAGACCTGCGCAGCAGATATTTTCTTCTTCGCGAACGCGAGGCACTGTTCGCGAACGCGAGGCACTGTTCGCGAACGCGAAGAGCAAAGTCCCTGATGCCAAATTCTTCTTCTCGAACGCGAAGGGATCCTCGCGAGCGCGAAGAAAACACCAGACACTAGCATCAGCCATCTCAAAACAGCCCGAATGATTCGAAACCACCCGGAAACATACCCGAGACCCCTGGCACCCTGTCCAATCACACGACTCAGTCCCATAACATCCACTATAAGAAAAGTGCTAATTACATGGGGATTTTACCTGGGAATTATTTTTCCACAAAATACCTGCGAATTTTCATGGGGAAAATTAAAATTCCTAAATTTAAAATATTTTACCTACGAAAAATATTTTTCCAGGAAAATCTATAGGCAACTTTGGCGCCATTAAGCGCCAAAATATTTTATACGAAATTACCCGGGGAATCAAATCGGCAAGTACATTATCGCAGGAAAATTCGTAGGTAATTAAAAGAAGAAAATGGAAAAAATTTCCTATAATAATCCATAGGAAAATCCCCAGATAGAGCTACATGCCAATTTATATGCGAATATTTTCTTGAGAATTTACTTGGGGAATTGCTTATTTGGGGAATTACCTGAGAATGTTGTTGCTGCCGATTAGCTGGAGATTTTTTCTGGGGAATTTACCTAGGGATTGTCTTAGCTGGGAAAATACCTAGGGATATGTTGCTTCCGATATAGCTGGGGATATTTTTTTGGAGATTTACTTGGGAATTTTCTTACTTGAAAAATTACATAGAGATTTTTGCTGTAAATTTAGTTTAAAAATTTTTCTTGCGAATTGTGTTTTTGGGTAAAATTATATGGGAATTTTATTATTTCAATTTTTGCTAGAAATATATTCTTCATGATATAGCAGGGAATTTTCTTACCTGAAAATTTATTTGGAATTTTGATTAGGACTTTTTCTTAAAATCTAAATAAATTTCTTATTGATGATGCTTTAGTTGGATATAAAATACTTAAAAGTTTACCTTAGAATTTTATAGCAACATATTTAAACTTGAATTTCTATAAATACTTAAAATTTATTATTTAAAATCTTAAGAAAATATAGTTTTTAATTTCAAAAGGATATATTTTTTTTCTAAAGGTAGAAAAACTTGATATGTAAAACACATCCTTCCGTATTAATTTTATCTATTATATATTTTGTCGATTGTTAAGGAAAATATTATTAAAATGTTTACTCTATATAAGACTTAATGATGTATATTCAGATTGAACATTACAAGCCATTACGCATAATATAGTCGCTCATTAATTTTTAAAACAAATTCAATAAAAAAAGCAATTAGTATAAATTTTATTATTTTAAGAACTAAAATTTTAATATGGTCGATATAAAAGGATATAACAAAACTAAGATACAACTACATCTAGCATATTTCAGTTAATATCATCAGTAAATATACTAAAGTGTGCATGCACAATTTAAGTTTAATTTTTATGCAGAGAAACATTTATAAAAACATAACTAACTCTTTTTTAACGGTTTAATCCTATGTATCTTATTTTTTAAATGTATTTAAAATGATAAAATTTAATTGTAGTATGTATAAAATTATATTAGTTTGTAAATTTTAGTATTGGAACTTAATTTCAAGTGATATATGATTTTACTTTCGAACATCATCTCTTGATTAACTTCTAACATATTAAAATAACTTAATCTTGTATATATCTTGTATACATGTACAATAATTCCTGTGAGTTAATATATTATTTATATAAAAAGAAATTAATGTGGTATTCCAATAATACAAATAAAACCTTTGAAAAAAAACTAAGGATATGATTAAACTAAAAGTATTATGATTGTAATTTAATTCACCTACTTTTACTTCTCAAAATAATTTTGTGTTTCATTTATGAAATCCTTAATTAATGTTCCTTTTCAAAACAAACCAAAAAGAAAAAAGAAATAAGAGGGAAACATTTTTTTTTTGGTCGAGAATTATAACTTTTATTCCAACCTTTTTGGCAAAGTTACACCATATGCTCTCGATGGACTCTCGAGCAAATCTCAACAGAAAAAAATAAATAATAAACAACCTATACAACTCCTTCGTTTCTATCAATTACATTCACATACACACTATCCTATACATAACTAGGATAGTTGTTTAATCTTTCCAGTAATGATCTCCATTTCTGTTTCGTTTGTCCAGTTACATGAACTTGGACAATAATTTCTTTTGCTCTGTCTTGTATTGCCATCTTGCATTGTTGAAATCTTCTGTTATTTCTTTCCATCCATATGTTATACACCACAGCAGCAAACACAATTCCTAGTAGTGCTCTCTTTGGGTTTCTATTACTCACATTCTTGATTAGCCAATTCACTTCTTCTTCCCATTCTTTAATTCTTCAGTGATAACCCATCCAGTGTGACACACTTTCCCATAATTTCGTAGAATATGAACACTCGAAGAATAAGTGTTCATGTGTCTCGATCACATCCCTTTCACACAGAACACATTCCTGTTTTACGTGAATTCCCCACTTTATCAATTTGTCCATTGTTGCCATTCTTCTATGCATTGCCATCCACAGTATGAATTGTTGTTTTGGCAGACTACCATTAATAATTGTTACAGATTTCCATCTCACTTTGGGCCACTCTGGAGAGCTTTGTATGTATGTTGTTTTGATACTGAACTTCCCATTCTTCATGCACGATTGCATTCTTTGCATATCATTTGCCCACCATTCCCTTGCATTGAAGATTTTCCTTACAAACCAACTAGCTTGTTTAGGTACTTCCATACTTGTTATATCTTTCCTCTTTATGTATTGACCATGTAACCATTTTATCCAAAGCTTTTCCTTCTTGTTCACTACTGCCCATAACAACTTTGTTATTGCTGCCTTATTCCAGCTTTCATAGTTGATTATGTTTAGTCCCCCTACTGCTCTTGGTTTACACAAAGTGTCCCAAGATATAGGATTCCTCTGAGAATTCTCACTGCTTCCAGTCCACAAATACCTCCTACATATGCCATTCACCATTTTTACAATCTTCTTAGGTATAAGGAACACTTGACCCCAATAAGTTTTCATTTCAAATAACACACTCTTAATAAGTTGTAATCTGCCTGCATATGAAAGAAATTTGGAGGTCCAGCTTCTAATTCTATCCACATATCTTTCCACCAGGGGAATACATTGTTGTATACTGATCTTTTTTGCAGCCAAAGGTACTCCCAAATATTTGAATGGTAAGCTCCCTTATGATATTTGCAATTCAGTTAACATTCTGTCTTCAAATTCCCTTCTGACTCCTGCTATATATAATGAAGTTTTGTCCATATTAGCATGCAGCCCAGATACTTCAGAAAACTGTTTAAAACATCTCATCATCATCTTCATTGATACTTCATCAGCCCTGCAACACATAAGAAGGTCATCTGCAAAACAGATGTGAACAATCTGAAGTTTGTTGCATTTAGGATGAAAGTTGAAGTCTGGTATCTTTGTCAGTGTTTTCAGAGATCTATTAAGATACTCCATGGCTATAACAAACAGGTAAGGTGACATGAGATCCCCTTGTCGCAATCCTTTCCTTGCTTCAAACTTCTCTGTTAGACATTCATTCAGTAATAAGGAATAGCTTACTGTACTAACACATTTCATGATCAATTCCACTAGTTTATATGGAACTCCAAACTCCAGTAGTACTGCTCTCAAGAATCCCCACTCCACAGAGTCATAGGCTTTTCTAATATCCACCTCTATCATACATCTAGGTGATACATTCTTCTGAGAGTATCCTTTTATTAATTCATGAGCCATTATCACATTATCTAAAATATTTCTCCCATCAATAAAAGCAGATTGAGCAGGCTCAACCAGATAATATAAGAGGGAAACATTAAAATAGTAGTACTACGTTGGGAGAGAAATTACAGTGGGGATATCTTGTCCCATATCGGTCAAGTAATGTGAACTTCTTCACTTTATAATATCAGCATGTTGGTAGCACGTTCAGCGGTAATGGCTTCTATGATAGAAGCCTTCTCATGTATTATTGTAATAAATCTGTGTCTACTTTAAGAAAATTGCAAAACCTCAAAATATATATGGGGGCATAATATCAAAATACAAAACAATGCCATATGGTGGAGTCTTTTAATAAAAATATTTTTAATAGCAGTAATTTTAATTTTTGTCTAAATTTTTTACAGAATTACATGGGGATTTACTTGCAGATATTTCCCTATGAAAATCAGCAATAAAACCCCCAACTTCCATAAACGTTTTACCAAAAATTTAATGGAATTTTTAGAATTTCCTACGAAAAAATCCGCAAGTAATTTACATGCAAATTTAAAACCCCACGTAATTTACATACGGATTTAAAAATTCCCAGGTAACACACCTAGGGATTTGTAAAATCCGCAGGTAATAATTACCTACAAAGGCTTTTCCATCGGATTTTTTTCAGAAGGAAAATCCGCAAGAAACTTGGTTTCCTGCGAATTTTCCTACATAATCCCCAGGAAAATCCCCATGTAATACATGATTTCTTGTAGTGATCCCACGGACTTGCTCGAGGCCTAAAATCACATCAAACAACGCCGAAATCATGAATCGCACTCTAATCCAAACTTTATGAACTTTGAAATTTTAAACTTCTACATTCGATGCCGAAACCTATCTAATCACATCGGATTGAGCCCAAATTTTGCACGAAAGTCATATTTGACATTATGGAATTACCCCAACTTCCGGAATCACATTCCGACCCCGATATCAAAATTTCCACTTCTGGTCGGATTTCTCAAAAACCTTCAAATTTCTATCTTTAGACAAATGACTTCAAAATGACCTACGGACATCCGAATTCACTTCTGATAGCGCTCCCAACTCCAGAATCACCATACGAAGCTATTCATAGGCTCGAAATCCCAAACGGACATCAATATCACTGAAATGCGCTTCAAGCCAAACTTTGGAAATTTCTTCGAAAATGTTGACTTCCACAATATACGCCGAAACACTCCCGGGTTGTCCAAAGACCGATTCGTACATACGCCCAACTCCAAAATCATCATACGAAACTGCAGAGCCTTCCAATCCTGATTCGGAGGCCGTTTACTCAAAATTCCAATCTTAGTTGATTCTTCCAACTTATGACTTCTGAAATGAATATTTTCCTTTCAATTTAACTCCGAACTTCCTGAATTTCAACTCCGACCATATGCACAAGTCAATACACCTTAAATGAAGCTATTCATGACTTCCAACCACTGAACGACGCGCTAGAGCTCAAAACGATAGGTTAGGTCGTTACATTCTCCCCCACTTAAATAGACGTTCATCCTCGAACGTGCCAAGAATTGCTCTGGAGTTATCTGAAATTATTGTTTGACACCTCGTGCACCTGCCCGTGCTACCACAACCCTGTTGAGTACATTAGCTTGATCAAATATTAAGATATTCTCTTTTTTATCCATACACTAAGCTCAGACCCTAGTTCCAACACTTGAAATTCTCTACCAGGCCTAATTATAATCTATGAACACCGTATCACTACCACACGAGGCACCAGAACACAATTGTGTACATTTGCTGAATCAGTACCATGCATCACATAATTCGGCATCAAGCCACTATGACATTCACTGAACCTTTCTATGAACATGATGCTCCCAGTGCACCTTCTAATATATATATACATGTATATCCTGTTATAATGTTGATGATACCACCACAACGAAGGGGATGTGTAGAAATTTCTAACCAAGTGCGGAGTTAACCAAACATTGAATCTTTCCCCTTGACTAAGATCATCGCCTCATTACTAACCCAACACATGTAATTGTCCTTTAATACATTTCGCATAATCTTATCACACTGATCCCTGATCCAAAAATCTCGCCTCACCCAGTATGAACTGTTCAGACAACAAATCATCCCAGACATTGTAAGGACCCGTAAAATTTTCTTGTTTATAAATAATGTCGAACAAGTCCCCACGTTGTTTTATTGTGGGAATCTTTGAAACAGACCTGAATTGAGTAAAAAGTACCCCGAGGCCTAAAGAATATAATTTTCCTAAAAGTAGTTGTTATCTGACGCACTATGCGATCGCACAGCGTGTACGCGGACCGCATAATGGTCGCATACCTAGGCAGAATACTGCCCATTTGAAGTCAACTATGCGGTCCAGTATCCGATCGCATAATGTGTATGCGGAACGCACAATTGGTCGCATACCTGGGCAGTGTGTTCTGGATTTTTGGCCCATCTTGAGGGCCATTGTGCGGTCAGATCTGCGAACCGCATGTCAGGAATTCGACCGCATTCTTGTGTCGGGCCCTATTTTTCAAATTTTTAAAACCCGACCCCAGTTCATTAAAACACCCCTCCCCTTCATTTTTAACCATTTTCTGAACAAAATTAGAGAGAGGGGAGAAAGGGTTCTTGAGAGAGGAATCTTCATCTTTATCAATTGGATTTTCATAGTCACTCAGGCCTGGAAATTTTGAGTAATCATCTTCTTCTTCATTCTAACAGGTAAGAATCCCCAAACCCTTTTCATTAGTTTTCTGATTTTAAACAAAAGGGAGACTCTCATGAATTGATTCTTAAAAATATAAGTTTATACCTCGCATGCATGATCATCAATGTCCATAATCTAGTAAGAGGAAGTGGGTTGGGGTAAAGTTCACAAAGAAGGGATTGGCAATCTAAGGAAGGAGTCACATAGCAGTTGCTAAATGCTTAAAAAGAGTGCAAATGGTATGCATGGTTTCCAATTCTGAGTCGAATATGTTTAATTATGAACTAGATTGATGGTACTAGTCGGTCCGGTGATTTGTGAGTAAAAGTTGAAAAGGAATTTCGACCCCAGGTATGTATGGCAAACTTTAACCTTCATAGAATCCTCTTGTTAGGTCCGAGTATTTGGTATGTGTACCTTGTTTGGGAATATGTGAATTGATTGTTCAGACATGTTGAGGCATGAGATTTTATTCTCTGATTTTCCTAGTTGATTGTCATGCTACTGTGCTGTATGAGGTTGTGAAAGGTGTTTGATGTGTAATGAACGAAAGATTGATAATGTGCTCAAATGTGGGAATGTGTAAAATAGTTGAAAGCCATACGTGGAAAGTAATGAAAAAGAGTATTGTAAAACAATGTAACTGAATTGAGCGATTGTGGCAAACCGTGTTCATGAAATTAATACTTGGTAAGAGTTATGGTGCCTTGGGCCCAAATAAATAATTCGTTGATATGAACTTGTATTCCTTGAAATGGTGATTCTTGTGATGAAATTGTTTGTGATTGTGCTGTGAATTAAAATTGTCATGCGGGGTCGGGTTGCGCGCCGCAACACGAAGTAATAAGGTTGATGGGTTGTGGTGATAAGTGTGGCCGAGGTAATAAGGATGGAATGTGATCGTTACCACTACTGAAATGAAAATCTATGAGCTCTTGAATATGATGATGTTGAAAGGGAAAAAGGAGAGATTGTGCATCTTGTTTGATTTTGGTTGTTTCCTTCCAGGTGCATTGATTAATTGGTTCTATTGTTGTTCCTTAATTGTGTATTGCTTGACTATACTTGGGATAAAGCTTGTTTATACATACTAGTACTATTCCACAGTACTAACGTCCCTTTTATCGGGGGCACTACATCTTTTATATGGATATAGGTGGGTCCATAGAAGGTTGCTCAGCTCGCTATTAGTGGTGCCTTCTCCTCATCCTTTTCAGTTGTACTGGTGAGCCCCACTTCCTCTCGGGGCCATGTGTAGCTCAGGCCTTCTCCCTTTTGAGTGTATTATGTATTGTAAGGTATAGTCAGGGCCTTGTTGCCGGCAAGTATTGTATAAGCTCCTAGTACTCATAGAGGCTCCGTAGACACTATGTGGGTGTATATATTATTTTGGGCAGTGGTTGTATGTATTCGTAATCGTGATCTGTATTGGGAAGTGTCGTACCTAATATGTATAAATTAGACTTGATGTGGTAATCACACACTTTTAAGCTTATCTCACCATTTCACATAAATAATGTATGTTATAAATAAGGGGAAACGCGTTGGGTGGGAAAGGCAAATCAGGTTCGCTTGACTGGGGGTCACCCGGTCGAGTGCCGGTCGCGTCCCTCTTTTTTGGGGCGTGACAAACTTGGTATCAGAGCCTCAGGTTTTAAAAGTGTCCTAGGATGTCTCAGAGCCGTGTCTAGTAGAGCCCTTCTTATCGGTGTGTTGTCGACCACATCTATAATTTGGGGGCTACATGGACATTTAGGAAACACCCTTTTTATTGTTATTCTGTATCGTGCGGTGAAGTGGAAAGTGAGAATATTCTTGCCTAACTCGTGCTCTGTTCCTAAATTTTCAGTGATGGAACCAAGGAACAGAGCTCGACTCGGCCTAAAGGCCAATGCCGCCCCAAGTGTGGCCGTAAATTCCATACCCGATGGTGCGGGTGGGAGGGAATCCCCGACCTTGAATCCATCTGGCCCACCTGTTCCAGATCAGAGTTTTCCTATTCCTACAGCGGCGGAGGGTGCTACAACCCCTCCAGCCGATATTCCTGATCCTTCCTTTGTTCCATCTCCAGGTCCCGGTACTTCCGATAGGGACCTCAGGGGAGCTATTCATATGTTGACCTAGTTAGTGGCCGCTCAGGCCCAAAGATCTCATGCTGCCCCTACATCCTCTAGCGAACAAGGAGATTCCGCCGGTTCCAGAGTCAACCAGGTTTTGCAGTTGGCCCCTCCAGAGTTCTCAGGTATTAATCTAGAGGCCGATCCGCAGGACTTACTCTTAGAGGCTCCGTAGACACTATGTGGGTGTATATATATATTTTGGGCAGTGGTTGTATGTATTCGTAATCGTGGTCCGTATCGGGAAGTTTCGTACCTAATATCTATAAATTGGACTTGATGTGGTAATCACGCACTTTTAAGATTATCTCAGTGTTTCACATAAATAATGTATGTTATAAACACAGGGAAATGCGTTGGGTGGGAAAGGCAAATAAGGTTCGCTTGACTGGGGGTCACCCGGTCGAGTGCCGGTCGCGTCCCTCGATTTTGGGGCGTGACAGACATGACCAACCGTCACACATGATGCCACAATGCGCCAATATGCCACAACTCGAACATGATACATCAAGAATTGACTCAGGAAGGGACTACTCAACTCACGCAACTAATATGAACTTCCCTCAGAATACAGGAAGTATAACATAAGAGAAATAAATTTAGGGAACCGTACTCATCATCACATTGTTGCGGCGTGCAACCCGATCCAAATAACATACCCGAGGCCACGTGCCACCCGGTCCCATTATAAAAATTCACATAAGGAGATATACACGGAGCTGATTTTGCTCACTATTGCAAATTACAAAATATCGGTCACAAGCACGCTAAGTGCATAATACCATCCTAGGGAGACTGTTAGAGCCATATGCTACAAAACTTAAGCACAACTGAGGTGCGATATATATATACTCTGAACCTCAAAATCTCTCATGTTCACAAAACATCGTCGCTACACGGAGACTCAACACATAAGAAATTATCAAGTTGTTTCACCACGCACACGACACAATCATAATATTACATGAATTGACGAAACGGAACAACATCTGATATCCCAACACCCCTCCTTGAGATCGCTGTACTGAAATGAACACATCTGACTCTTCATGAAGCCCACAATCCTGTTTAAATCCATTCACAGACTTTAGGCCGATTCTGCTCGCACTGAAGTTGGTTGATATCCTTACTTGGTCCATAATAACCCATTTCTCCTCATAACGTGCAAGAACCACCATCATAGCCGGGACAACACCCCGCAATCCACAACAAAGATGAACTGGACGCCTTCTGGGCATAAATTCTCAAATAAGCAATATTACACTTCCTTATACTCAATCTAAATCTTCAATCCAATAAGTGACTACATGTCACACTCATACGATCTTCCCGTGGTCATTCTCCCACGTCCTTCCACACAGAGTAACAGGTCTGCACATCCATGACGCTGACCATACTGATGCTGTAAACAAATCAAGAACCCATAATCAGGATGCAAAGCCTCTTTCATCAAACACCGATCTCAGTTTACACTGAAGACAACACCAACTTACTCTAAACATTCAAATCCCACATAACCGCAATCTCTATCTTACTTCCAGTTACATACTGCTTATTGCACCTATCATGCCAATATGGAATAACATAGGAATTCCATCATAGCTCGTGAACCACGAATAGGGGAAACACTTCATCACTTGGGAACCCTTTTACTTACCTCAATTCAAGAGAACAATAACAACACCCAAGTGAATCCTCACAATCACAATACATGCAAATCCTTAGGTAGTGGCCTGAACCACCATAAACCTTCCGGGATCCGCCTACACCTGACAGGCCATAGCACTAGAATGCTTCCAAATGAAATCTATTATGATGGCCAACAAGCCCCACACACATCTGTGCAAACCATACACATACTCAATCATACCGAAGGACTTGATCACTGTTGTACATGTGCCATTTCAACCATGGCTAACCAATCTATTTTCTTTTAATCATCTTTAATTGTCTCAGAGATAATAGTAACTTCCTTCCACTCATAGCAAACTCAACCCTCAATCATCCCGAGTGACCTTGATTCACGAGACCATACTGCCTAAATCCCGCAACCCGTCTCATACCCTCCTAATAATCTTTCTACAACCCGGAGTTTATTTCTCTCGCTCCTCCAATACTATCTGCATGCTGAAAATAACATAGAACACTCCAACCATTTTCCCCTTTCTTAGGAATTACGCTGCAAAAACTCGATTCTTAATCATACTGTTGCTCGAAACCCTCAAACACCGCATTCTCTAACTTTCGAATTTTACTAGGACCGCTGCTGAGAGTCACCCGCTCTGACTGGCCCCGAATACAATCAACTCCAAGGATATTCTAGCATATGAGCATCCTCTCAATGAAGTACGTGGCTGATTCACTACCCTAACAACTCGCCTATGCCTTAAGCATAAATTCTGAATCTTTCAAAGCCTAACCCTGGTCCAATAGGGCCAACTTTTGCACACATTTAGCAAATCCCATGTAAAATCACCATTTTTCTCCTTTCCCTTAGCTATAACAACTTTTCAATGCGCCGACAATCCGCAACCCCATGAGAAGACAATCCTACAACCCAGCTGCAGGTGGTGGGACTCCCCCACTTAGCCCGACGCAAATCCTTGCACCACTCTATACCCTGCTGAGATCCTTCCTCTTTAGTGAACATAATCTTGCTCAACCAATCCGTCCAATTCTTCTGAATTCTCCTGTTAGCATTCCCTAAATACTCAAATTCTCCAGCACCATTCACACATTCTGCCTCCTACCGAATAGCCACTAGAGTCCCTCGCAGAAACTTGCCGACGACACAACCGTTAACCTACTCACATGAGATAACCCGCATGTGGAATTCACCACTGAATCCTTCCAATGACGCTGTAATGCAAACTCTTTACAACATCTATACCCCATCCTAAGCATGTTCTCATTCACCAACTTTACCAATCCGTCTGCTCCTCATGGTCATCCACTAAATGTGCCACAATATCTTCTAATTCACCACTATGCTTCCGCTCTCCCACTTTATCTCATCTCATTCCTGCAAGCAACTACTTGACTTCCTTTTCTTACACCGGGCCTCTAGGAATTTTATCCTCCACCTAACACTTCTCATATACCTTCCTTCATCGTATGCTGCCCAATTATTGCCTAAATTCAATGTCATCCTCTGTTGCGCTTAAACCAGTAGATCACCACAACTTTAAACCCTTCTGAAGATTATCTTTCTCGAGCTGCCTCCAATAGAAATAACTATTCAATTCTAAACCACTACACACTACGATCCCTGACAACTGCTTCTTCAACACTACTTCACAACACTCTAACCCAATGCAACCGACGAGCTATAACACCGGCGAACTTAACACATTCTATTCGATCAAACAACGATACCACAACACAGGTGAATACTCCACCTTGCTCGATAACACCAAGCTTCATTACTTTTATTCCCTAGACTTGAACATCCGTAGCCCAACTGCCCTTCCTCCGTCGGAACTAAAATACTGAAATCTTGAAATTACGCTCTGAGAAGACTTCCCTTCAAGTCATTCATTACCCCCGACATATGGGCAAGAAATTTACCATCATATCACCATCACGCGATAACCAACTGTAAGCATCATAAAAATCTGAGCATAGCCTCAAAGTTCTCAGAAACACAACTACTAAGCTGAAATAACATAATATTCTTCCGCAGAGCAACGACAATAGCCTCAATCAACCTTGCTGAAACATCCTGCACCGTTTCAATTCCTCAAATCCACATTCCATAGCAAGCGCTTCGCGACGTATAAGATTGAGTAGGAAGAACATAGGCATAAGCCTCAAAGGAATCAAATCGCACGATGAGGAATCAAGAAGGGAGGTACTCCTAACAGTCATGTAGCCTCTCGAAGATAAGTAGAAACGTCTCTGTACCGATCCGAAAGACTCTACTAGACTTTCTCATGACTCGTGAGACCTAAGAGAACCTATAGCTCTGATACCATGTTGTCAAGACCCAAAATCCATAAGGCTAGGATGGCATCGGACATCCATTGTTAGGCAAGCCAATCATTAAATAGTTAAGTAAATTTTCCCGTTTTAGCATATATTTTTTTAAATCATTACCTTTCACTTTAAGACGTAATAACTATATAAAACCCATTAAATAGAAGTAATGATCCAATATTCCATTTCAACAAAATACATCCCAAACACATCCTAGAACCCGGTGACACAAGTACATGAGCAACTTCTAAGAATTTTACAAATACTACAAAGCTTGTCCGAAATACAAATTGGACAAGGAAATTTAAAATGAAAAGTACAATACATAGAGGAAGACTATGTCGGCTGCGAGTCATCTCGGGATGGTGCAGCTCGTCTAAGTCTCCAAGTCAATCATATTGCTATGAAAGTACCTGTGCAATAAAAATGCATAGAAAGTGTAGTATGAGTACGAAAACAATGTGTACTCAGTAAGTATCCTGCCTAACCTCAGAGAGGTAGTGACGAGAGGTCGAATTAGACACTTGCTAGAAATCAATTAAATCTAATCAAGTGAGGTGCTAAGCATGCGTATCATAAGCAATTAAATCATAATCAGGGATAAGAAATATCAACTTGTTTCACATTTTACATGTCAATTCTTTTTCTTTTTAACTGATAATTCAAAAACTCCTTAGGACGATAAACAAGTATAAATCACAGAAAATATGCAGCATTAATCAAGCGCAAAGAAAATGCCGAGGGTCGAACGGCGCGAACAAACAATAATAAACTGTTCACTACCGAGGGTCGAACGGCTCAAACCATATATGCATCTATCTTCCCCGCTCGCGAATTGATCATGTGACGTGGTTATATATATAAATATAAGGTTATCCTACTCGCGAATCATACATGTGACTCAGGCCTCGTAAATACACATAATCACACAGTGAGTCCATCTCTCATCAGGAAAGTAGTTTCTCAACGAAGTGATAAAATTCTCTTTATGTGAACATGAAGATAGAATTTAAAACGTTTCTGGAAATTCATTTGCCAAGTTTGGAAGGTTTTAAATATCACATCCGGAACACAATTATGCAAGGAAGAATTTTTCTTCTAAATTGATTAAGGAAAATAACTTCTGACCTTCTTAAGTATTCGATTACTAACTCGATAATATCACCAGGCTTATATCATTGATAAAATTACAAGTACAACAAGTAAGGCATTCTAGTAGGTCTTAGACTACCCGGACATGGCATAACAGTAGCTACGTACGGACTCATGTCACCTCGTGCGTACGTAGCCCTCGCAAGTAGTGACACATATTTAATTAATTCACCTAGGGGGACAATTCCCCCTCACAAGGTTAGAAAGGAGACTTACCTCGCTCCGAAATTCCGTAACCGGCTTCCAAACCCTTCTGATGACTCAAATCGTTGCACAACGCTCCAAAACTAGCCAAATAACTTGTTAACAATTCAAATTATATAAATTCCCAACTCTGGTAGAAGAATTGACCAAAATGCCCTCGGGTCCACGTGCCCGGGTTCCGAAATTTTTCAAAGATAAACTCTACCCATAGCTTTACTCGTTCAAATATAAAATTTACTCAAATATTCATGTTCAATTCGTAGCTCAAATCCAAATTACCAAATTTCTAGGTTTTCTCCTAAAACCCAAAGTTTTCAATAGTTATCCATGAATTTTCATGTTAATATATATATGTATACATATACATATATGTATATGTATACATATACATATATGTATATGTATACATATACATATATATATACATATACATATATATATATGTATACATATACATATATATATATATATATATAATCCAAGTATTTAACTTGAAATAGGTGGGAATCACTTACCTTGACATAGATGATGAAGATGAAGCTCCAAAATCGCCCCTAGGTCATCTCCCATGGAGGAAATGAGATGAAATGATCCTAACCCATTTTTTTCAATCTTATACACTTCCAGGCAAGTCTTCTGCGCGTTCGCGGGCCTACCCTCGCGTTCGCGAAGAATAAAAATCTCTTAAAGCAATTCCAAACTCTTCTCAGACAGGCTCTAGTATAATGGTCATAACGTTTCACAAAAAACTCCAAATGACAAATGGTTTAATGTTATGAAAACTAGACTCCAAGATCTACAACTTTGATTTTTTAGTGATCACCCTAGTCTTTATATATTTCGAGATATAAGCTGCCAAAGTCAGCCCTTTGCAACATATATTTCTTCTTCATCTTCTCGGACACCCCGTAGTGTACCGGCCATAACTATATTTAAAAAAATCCAACTTATAAATGGTTTACTTTTATAGAAACTAGATACAAAGGGCTATAATTTTTATTTTTTTAATAATCTCAAAATTCCTTATAGATTGTGAGATATAAACCTCCGAAGTTAGACATGCGCAGCAGAAATTTTCTTCTTCGCGAACGCGAGGCACTTTTCCCGAACGCAAAGGGAAAAGTCCCTGATGCAAAATTCTTCTTCGCGAACGTGAAGGGATCCTCGCAAACGCGAAGAACAACACCAGACACCAGCATCAGCCATCTCAAAACAGCCCGAAATGATCCGAAACCACCCCGAAACACACCTGAGGCCCCGGGACCCCGTCCAATCACACGAGTCAGTCCCATAACATCCCACAGACTTGCTCGAGGCCTGAAATCACATCAAACAACGCCGAAACCGTGAATCGCACTCCAATCCAAACTTTATGAACTTTGAAATTTCAAACTTCTACATTCGATGTCAAAACCTATCAAATCACGTCCGATTGACCCAAAATTTGCACGCAAGTCATATTCGACAATACGGACCTGCTCCAACTTCCGTAATCGCATTCCGACCCCGATATCAAAATTTCCACTTCCGGTCAGATTTCTCAAAAACCTTCAAATTTCTATCTTTAGCCAAATGACTTCAAAATGACCTACGGACATCTGAATTAACTTCCCATCGTGCTCCCAACTCTAGAATCACCATACGAAGCTATTCCCAGGCTCGGAATCCCAAACGGACATCAATATCACTGAAATGCGCTTCAAGCCAAACTTAGGAAATTTTTCAAATATGCTGACTTCCACAATAAATGCTGAGACACTCCCGGGTTGTCCAAAGCCTGATCCGGACATACAGCCAAGTCCGAAATCATCATACGAACCTGCAGGAACCTTCTAATCCTTATTCGGAGGTCGTTTATGTGACAACCCAAAGGGTCATCACCTATTTTATTACCCAATACGTACTTTCGAGGCCTCGAAAACCTCATCTGTAGTTGCCTCAATTTGCATGCGCAGTCCGGGCGCGTAACCGGACAGCTTAAATATGAAATTCTTTGAAAAATGCTAAGATTTGATATTAAAATGAATAAATTTGACTTCGGTCAACATTTTGGGTAAACAGACCCGGACCCGTGATTTGACAGTCCCGGATGGTCCGTAGGAAAATATGGTACTTGGGCGTATGCCCGGAATCGAATTCCGAGGTCCCAAGCCCGAAAAATGAATTTTTGAGTAAAATTGTTTTCTGAAAATATTTGAGGAAATTTAAAATAAAATCTGATTAGAAAGTGATGGTATCGGGCTCGTATTTTGGTTCCGGCGTCTGGTACAAGTCATATATATCATTTAAGCACTTTTTGTAAAGTTTGGTTGAAATCAGATGTCGTTTGACGTGTTTCGGACTTAAAATGGAAAATTTGATGTTTTATGAAATTTGATAGAATTCATGGATTTTGAGGCCTAATTCGATGTTTATGATGTTGTTTTGGAGATTTGATCACACGAACAAGTTCGTAGGATATTGTGGGAGTTATCTGTGAAATTTTGTATCATTTCAAAGTGTATAGGTCAGTTCGGCACGTTATTAGCGAAGTTTAGAAACCTTAAAATTCCAAAGTTTGGTTCTTGAGGTTTGGGGGTGTGATTTCTTGTTTTAGCGTTGTTTTGAGTGTTCCGAAGGCTCGAGCGAGTCTGTATTATGATTTGGGACTCGTTGGTATATTTGGACTAGGGCTCGGGTGGGCCTAGGTGCCTTCCGGGCACCTAGAGGGGCATGATAAGTTGGTATCAGAGCACTAGGTTACTTAGGTCTCACAACTCACGGACAACTTGGTAGAGTCTGAGGGATCGGTACGAAGACGTCTATATTTATCCCCCAGAGGCTGCAAAGTTAGGATAACTCCATATTTCTTTTCTTCTTTGTCGTGCGCTATGAATTCTGAGTACTGATTGAGTTTCTATTCTATTCTCTCGCAGATGACGAGGATGCGTGCTTCCCTTGGTTCCGCCCAACAGCCTGACACTCCTACTACTGCTCCTACTCGAGGTCGAGGTCGAGGACGAGGCAGTGCTACAGGACGAGGCCGGGGCCGGGCTAAGCCTAGAGTTGTAGCCCCAGTGGAGGACCCTCAGGTCGACTCCGACGAGGAGGTCCCAGTTCTGGAAGACCCAGTTGGACCAGCTCAGGTCCCAAACGGGTTCATAGCTACCACAGTGCTTCAGGACTCCCTTGTCCGTCTAGTCGGACTCATGCAGAGTGTAGCCCAAGCGGGTCTTCTTCCTACAGCACCAGCCGTCTCTCAGGCTGGGGGGTGCCCAGACTCCTGCCGCCCGCATACCAGAGCAACTAGCTCCACAGTTTCAGACTCCGGCACCTCAGCCAGCCGGAGTAGCTCAGCCGAATATTGCAGCACCGGTAGCAGAGGGAGCAGCCATGTCAGCAGATGCTTTGTGGAGACTGGACAGGTTTACTAAGTTATTTACTGCTAATTACACTGGTTAACCATCAGGGGACCCCCAGGATTATTTGGACAGCTGACATGAGGTTCTTCGGAATATGGGCATAGTGGAGTCGAACGGGGTTGACTTCACTAACTTTCGGTTATCGGGTGCAGCCAAGAGTTGGTGGAGAGATTATTGCCTAGCCAGACCAGCTGGATCTACCCCTTTAACTTGGACTCAGTTCTAAGAGGTATTTTTGGGGAACTTCCTTCCCATTACTCAAAGAGAGGCCTTCGGAGGCAGTTTGAGTGTCTGCATCATGGATCCATGTCCGTCACTCAGTACGAGACCAGGTTTATCACTCTAGCCCGACATGCTCTTATGATACTTCCCACTGATCGGGAGAGGGTTCGGAGGTTTATCGAGGGATTGGCTTGGCTTATCAGACTTCAGATGGCTAGAGAGTCAGGTACAGACATATCGTTCCAGGATGCGGCCAATGTGGCCAGGAGGATTGAGATGATTTTGTCACAGGGTGGTGGTCGGGGGGCTGAAAAGAGGCCCGACATTTCGGTCGTTTCAGTGGAGCCTCATCTGGGGGCACGGATTCTTCAAGCAGAGGTCATCCTCCCAGGCCTTTTCAGTCAGCTCTCCAGGTTTCCCATGGTACTTCAGGAGGTCGTGGTTATCAGACGCACTATTCTGATCAGCAGCCTTACAGTGCGCCACCAGCACCTATTGGTGCACCGCCGCTTTAGAATTTCCAGGGTGGTTATCAGGGTCGACAGGGCCAGTTCCAGAGTCAGCAGTCACATCAACAGAAGCCTTGTTATACTTGCGGTGGTTTGGGGCACATTTCCAGGTTTTTCCCCCGAGGTTCTGGTTGGTCTCAGCATCAGGGTTCTCGTGCCATGGTACAGGCACCAGGTGTTCCACAGCCTGCCCAACTAGCTAGAGGTGGGGGTAGAGGTGCTAGAGGTGGAGGTAGAGGTCATAGAGGTGGATCTCAGGCCGCCAGAGGTGGAGGCCAACCAGCAGCCGGTCGTCCCAGAGATGTGGTTCAGGGTGGTGGGGCCCAACCCCAATGTTATGCTCTTCCAGCTAGGCCAGATGCTGAGTCTTCAGATGCAGTCATTATAGGTACTATTCGGGTCTGTGATAGAGACGTTTCAGTGCTATTCGATCCAGTGTCTAACGTGGTCGATCGAGTCCATCGTTCTTGTGTTGTGGTGATTGGGGGTCTTGAGACCCGTGTTGATTTATTGCTTTTAGGTATGGGCAACTTTGATGTTATATTGGGGATGGACTGGTTATCCCCATATCATGATATCTTGGATTGTCATGCCAAGATGGTGACCTTAGCCTTACCGGATTTGCCCCGTTTGAAGTGGAAAGGAACTCCTGGTCATTCTACCTGCGGTGTTATTTCGTACGTGCAGCTCGGCGTATGGTCTAGAAGGGGTGTTTGGCTTATGTGCGCGATCCCAGCGCTGAGGTTTCCTCTATGGATTCGGTGCCCTGGTTCGTGAGTTTCCTGAGGTCTTCCCTTCAGACCTGCCGGGGATACCACCCGACAGGGACATTGATTTCTGCATTGATTTGGCTGCGAGCACCCAGCCCATTTCTATTCTGCCGTATCCCATGGCCCCTCCAGAGTTGAAAGAGTTGAAGGAACAGTTGCAGGATTTTCTTAGGAAGGGTTTCATTAGGCCCAACGTTTCTCCTTCGGATTCTCCAGTATTGTTTGTGAAGAAAAAAGATGGTTCGATGAGGATGTGTATTGATTACCGGCAATTGAACAAGGTTACAATCAAGAATAAGTATCCACTGCCGAGGATTGATGATTTGTTCGATCAGCTTCAGGGTGCCAAGGTATTTTCAAATATAGACTTGAGATCTGGCTACCATCAGTTGAGGATTAGGGAATCCTATGTCCCTTAGACAGCTTTCCACACTCGGTACAGGCATTACGAGTTTTTAGTCATGTCGTTTGGGTTGACAAATGCCCCAGCAGCTTTTATGGATTTGATGAACCGAGTGTTCAGGCCTTATTTGGACTTGTTCGTGATAGTCTTCATTGATGATATATTGATATCCTCCCGCAGTCAGGAGGAGCACGAGCAACATCTCAGAGTGGTTCTTCAGACTCTGAAGGATAGCCGGCTATATGCAAAGTTTCGAAGTGTGAGTTCTGGTTGAGTTCAGTCGCATTCCTGGGTCATGTCGTTTCAGCAGAGGGTATTCAGGTTGACTCAAAGAAGATTGAGGCAGTCAAGAACTGGCCTAGACCAGCATCAGCTACAGAGATTCGGAGTTTCTTGGGATTGGCAGGCTACTATCGTCGGTTCATGGAGGGGTTCTCATCTATTGCAGCCCCGATGACCAGGTTGACCCAGAAGGGTGCCCAGTTCAGATGGTCGGACAAGTATGAGGCGAGCTTCCAGAGGCTCAAGACAGCTCTGACTACGGCACCGGTATTGGTTTTGCCCACAGGTTCAGGGCCTTATACAGTCTATTGCGATGCTTCCCGTATTGGGCTTGGTGCAGTGTTGATGCAGGATGGCAAGGTCATTGCTTATGCCTCGAGGCAGTTGAAGATTCATGAGAATAACTATCCAGTGCATGATTTGGAGTTGGCAGCCATTGTCCACGCATTGAAGATTTGGAGGCACTATCTGTATGGCGTGGCGTGTGAGGTGTTCACGGATCATAAGAGTCTTCAATACTTGTTCAAGCAAAAGGAGTTGAATTTGAGGCAGAGAAAGTGGTTAGAGTTGTTGAAGGATTATGATATTACCATCTTATATCACTGGGGAAAGGCCAATATGGTGGTCGATGCTTTGAGTAGGAAGTCAGCTAGCATAGGAAGTCTTGCTTTTATTCCGTTCAGTCAGAGGCCTCTTGTATGGTTGGCTTGTATGCTCTGAGCCTAGTCGAGTGTTGGCTTGTACGGTCGCTCGGTCTTCATTATTGGAGCGTATCCGTGATCGGCAATTTGATGATCCCCATTTGTGTGTCCTTAGAGGCACGGTGCAGCGCGGAGGTGCCAAGCAGGTGACCTTAGATGACGATGGTATTTTGAGATTGCAAGGGCGAGTTTGTGTGCCCATTGTTGATGGGATTCGAGAGTTGGTTTTAGAGGAGGCCCATAGTTCCCGGTACTCTATTCATCCGGGTGCCGCAAAGATGTATCAGGATTTGCGGCAGCATTATTGGTGGCGTAGAATGAAGAAGGATATTGTGGCATATGTGGCGCGATGTTTGAATTGTCAACAGGTTAAGTATGAGCATCAGAGGCCTGGTGGTTTATTTAAGAGGATTGAGCTTCCCGAGTGAAGTGGGAGAGGATCAGTATGGACTCCGTTACTGAACTTCTGTTGACCCGGAAAAAGTTCAATGCAGTTTGGGTCATTGTTGATAGGTTGACCAAGTCAGCGCATTTCATTCCTGTGGTACTCTCCTATTCATCCGAGAGATTAGCTGAGATCTATGTCCGGGAGATTGCTCGCCTTCATGGTGTCCCGGTATCTATCATTTCGGACCGGGGCGCGCAGTTCACCTCGCGTTTCTGGAGAGCAATTCAACGAGAGTTAGGCACCCAGGTGGAGTTGAGCACATCATTTCATCCTCAGATGGATGGACAGTCCGAGCGGACTATTCAGATATTGGAGGATATGCTCCGAGCTTGTGTTATTGACTTTGGAGGATCATGGGATCAGTTCTTGACTTTAGCAGAGTTTGCCTACAACAACAGCTACCAGTCGAGTATCCAGATGGCTCCTTATGAGGCTTTATATGGTAGGCGGTGTCGATCTACGGTTGGATTGTTTGAGCCGGGAGAGGCTCGGCTGTTGGGTACAGATTTGGTTCAGGAGGCCTTGGACAAGGTCAGGATCATTCAGGATAGGCTTCGTACAGCTCAGTCCAGGCAAAAGAGTTATGCAGATTATAAGGTTCGAGATGTGGCTTTCATGGTTGGTGAGCGAGTATTTCTCCAAGTGTCGTCTATGAAGGGCGTGATGAGATTTGGGAAGAATGGAAAGCTTAGCCCTAGATTCATTGGCCCGTTTGAGATTCTTGATCGAGTGGGAGAGGTGGCTTATAGACTTGCATTTCCGCCTATTTTATCAACCGTGCATTCAGTTTTTCATGTGTCCATGCTTCGGAGGTATCACGACGATCCAGCCCACGTGTTAGATTTCAACACTGTCCAGTTGGACAAGGACTTATCTTATGAGGAGGAGCCAGTAGCTATTCTAGACCGTCAGATTCGTCAGTTGAGATCCAAGAGTTTCCCTTCTGTTCATGTGCAGTGGAGAGGTCAGCCTCCTAAGGCATCGACCTGGGAGTCCTAGTCCGAGTCCGATATGCGGAGCCGTTACCCTCATTTATTTTCCGACTCAGGTACTTCCTTCTTCTGTCCGTTCGAGGACGAACAGTTGTTTTAGAGGTGGAGAATGTGACGACCCAAAGGGTCATCACCTATTTTATTACCCATTCTGTACTTTCGAGGCCTTGAAAACCTCATCTATAGTTACCTCGATTTACATGTGCAGTCCGGGCGCGTAGCCAGACAGCTTAAACATGAAATTCTGTGAAAAATGCTAAGATTTGATATTAAAATGAATAAATTTGACTTCGGTCAACATTTTGGTAAACGGACCCGGACCCGTGATTTGACGGTCCCCGAGGCTCCGTAGGAAAATATGGGACTTGGGCGTATGCCCGAAATCAAATTCCGAGGTCCCAAGCCCGAGAAATGAATTTTTGAGTAAAATTGTTTTCTGAAAATATTTGAGGAAATTAAAAATGAAATCTGATTAGAAAGTGATGGTATCAGGCACGTATTTTGGTTCCGGCGCCTGGTACATGTCATATATATGATTTCAGCACTTTTTGTAAAGTTTGGTTGAAATGGGATGTCGTTTGACGTGTTTCGGACTTAAAATGGAAAATTTGATATAATTCATGGATTTTGAGGCCTAATTCGATGTTTATGATGTTGTTTTGTCAATTTTATCGCACAGAAAAGTTTGTAGGATGTTGTGGGAGTTATCTGTGAAATTTTGTATCGTTCCGAGTTTTATAGGTCAGTTCGGCACGTTATTAGCGAAGTTTAGAAACCTTAAAATTCCTAAGTTTTGTTCTTGAGGTTTGGGGGTGTGATTTCGAGTTTTAGCATTTTTTTGAGTGTTCCGAAGGCTCGAGCGAGTCCGTATTATGATTTGGGACTCATTAGTATATTTGGACTAGGGCTTGGGTGGGCTTAGGTGCCTTCCGGGCTCCTAGCCGGGCGTGACAGTTTACTCAAAATTCCAATCTTAGTTGATTCTTCCAACTTAAGGCTTCTGAAATGAATATTTTCCTTTCAATTTAACTCCGAACTTCCTGAATTTCAACTCCGACCATATGCACAAGTCAATATACCTGAAATGAAGTTGTCCATGACTTCCAAACGTCGAACGATGCGCTAGAGCTCAAAACGATCGGTCGGGTCGTTACAAAAAGTTAAGGACAGGCAGTCCTTAACTTTGAATTCCAAGTTCAAAAGTTAAGAACACATGGTCCTTAACTTTGACTTACAAGTTAAAAAGTTAAGGACACTTGGTCCTGAACTTCAAGTTTCAAGTTCAAAAGTTCAGGACAGATGGTCCTGAACTTAGACTTACAAGTTCAAAAATAAGAACACAAGGTCCTTAACTTAGACTAACAAGCTCAAAAAGTTAAGGACACTTGATCCTTAACTTAGAATAACAAACTCAAAAGTTAAGGACATGGTGTCCATAACTTTAGACTAATTGAAATTAATGATATTATCATTTTGAATCTTTTTTTTCTAACCCAACTATTTTTTGATTTATTCTAGTAACTTCAGCCTGCATATCCTTTTTAAAATTCTCTGATAATCTCTGAATCAAAAATCATAAAAATAAAAAAGTCTCTTAAGCAAAAAAGAATCAAATAAAAAATTAAAGCTATTCAAAGACAGAAAACCTACTTTAAGAATGGCTTCATCAAATTGCGTGGAAGAAGGCACTAAGCTTTGATCTTGAGACAAGGGCTCATTCACACTAACAGGCTCCACATCTTCTTCACAAGAAACAAATGGTGCCACCTCGATCAAATTATACACCTATTATATATGGAAAAGAACATAAGTTTTCAGAACTAAAACATATAAACAAAAAAATAGTTAGTAATCAGATTAACTTACACTTTCATTACGGAAGTATGTTTTACATAGAGAATCACATTGTGGAGATTTCATGTCTGAATAACATAACATCCGAGGAAAACCACATTCTCGGAAGTTCACAAATTGTTTTTCCTGGAAAACTGGCAACACTTCCATAATCCATACACCAAAAGCAAAAGGAAAGCCAAGTATAGTGTAGCTATCCTTGTCTTTATCTTTGTCTTTCTCTTTCTCATTCTCATTCTCATTAGGCTTCAAACAACTCTTCTATGATTTTAATAACGTTTCATAACAAAGTGATCCCCAGCTGAAAGAAGATCAGAGTTCATCATCATCTACAATTTTCATTATCTGCTCGGACACATTCCTATTCTTCCGCTTCCCCATCAAAACAGATTCAACAAAATAAATTGTTACCAACTTCACATCATCATCATCGCTGCCTACAGATGATGCAGTTGTACCATCTGGGTGACTAGTAATAAAATTAAACAAATCACCTAACTCAACTCTATCATTTCCAAGGAAATAGACTTTTGAAAGTCTATTCTCTTTTTCATACAAACCTGTGATGTGCGGTGAAGAAGAACAATTCAAACCGGTAATTATATTAAATTTTTAACGTGTAAACTTAATTTCATGATCAAAAACCTTAAATGTCATCGAATTAGGGTCATTACTTACAATTTCTGAAACTAATACACAGTGAATAAGTTTACCACAGAACTTCACGCTTTGTAATCGGGAAAAGTTTCCGAAAATACCATCCCTCAACTTTTTCCACTACCTGTTCGACAAAAAACTTTTTATTGTTTCCTTATATTGTAAATCTCCTTTACAATAGCTCATTAAATTACGCCAAACGTAAAACTCGAACACACGATCTCCTTCCATTAACACACTACAAAGAAGGAAAAAGAACATAAAAGATTAGGACTTACAATTACAAGTTGAAAAGTTAAGGACACTTGGTCCTGAACTTCAAGTTCAAAAGTTAAGGTCAAACAGTCCTTAACTTAAAGTTTCAAGTTGAAAAGTTAAGAACAATAGGTCATGAACTTCAACTTTCAAGTTGAAAAGTTAAGGACACTTGGTCCTGAACTTCAAGTTTCAAGTTCAAAAATCAAGGACAAGCAGTCCTTAACTTAAAGTCAAGTTGAAAAGTTAAGGACAATAGGTCATGAACTTCAAGTTTCAAGTCCAAAAGTTAAGGACACTTGGTCCTTAACTTTAAGTTTCAAGTTAAAAACTTAAGGACATGCAGTCCTTAACTTATAGTTTCAACTCGAAAAGTTAAGGACACTTGGTCCTGAACTTCAAGTTTCAAGTTCAAAAGATAAGGACAATAGGTCCTGAAGTTTGAGTTCCAAGTTCAAAAGTTAAGGACACTTGGTCCTGACGTTTGAGTTTTAAGTTGAAAAGTTAAGCATACTAGGTCCTGAAGTTTGAGTTTCAAGTTGTAAAGTTAAGGACACTTGGTCCTTAACTTTGAATTCCAAGTTCAAAGTTAAGGACGCTTGGTCCTTAACTTTGAATTCCAAGTTCAAAAGTTAAGGACACTTGGTCCTGAACTTTGAGTTCCAAGTTCAAAAGTTAAGTACACTATGTCCTTAACTTTGATATCCAAGTTCAAAAGTTAAGAACACTTGGTCCGTAACTTTTATGAAACTAAAAATTCATAAACACAATTAGCTTATGAATTCGTATGACTATTTTTATGAAAGGTCCTTACATAATCAAATATATTGATTGAACCACTAACACATTTCAATACCAAAAATTTCGGAGTAACTTCCTCACAAAAATCCGCTCCTTATTCGACACTGAATCAACTTATAATCATTATTTTTGAAATTTCACACATACTTGATGCCAAAGACTGCATAGATTACGATTACACATATACAAAAACAAAAACGCATAAAAGCAAAAAAAAAAAAAACTAGTTCGATCGTTCAATGCAAAAAATAAATAAATTACCAGTTTGATCGTTCAATGTACAGAAGATGATGAAGGAAAATATTAAGTGCAACTGGTTTGCATGCGAGGAGCACACGAAAAGTTAGCCTCTGAAATTTTGGCTCTCAATTTTCCCTCTGAATGAATAAAATAAGGGTCTGAGTATATAAGAATTGAAGAAAAGGTAAAACAATTTTAATAAGGTAGTGACTATTTTGGCTCAGCATTAGAATTGGTGGATAAAAAATAAACACCACCTTACTTAGTGGCTACCACACGTCATTTTTACTCAACCATACTTGGCTGGACTGGGCTAAAAAGCTGTATATGGGCTCCAAATATTTTAATCCAATCATATTAAAACACGGGCCAAGTTTGGACCCCATGAGAAAATCCCAGAAGAATACAAGAAAAACCCTAAACCAAAAGAGAGGAATGTATAAATTTATTTGCAAATCACGCACTCTAGACGTAAAAGTATTTTCTTTCTATCTCACTGTTTCAATTTCAATGGCATCGGAACAGAAAAATGAGCAGCATTTGATATGTATCTGTGGTGTTACTAATAGGGAGAATCTTTGGTATTGTATTGATTTGGTAAAGTCCTTGTCGCATAAAATTTTTCTTGTTGCCCGAATGGATTCCGATTCGGAAACGGGAGGAGAATGGACTGTTGTGGGTGATTACATTTACTAGGCTGGTGGAATCCTCAACCTTTATTTCTCTCCCCGTCTGCCGAGACCTTACACGTTCTCTCCCCGTCCGCCGAGACCTTACACGTCTTTGGAATTGAAGAGATACAAAATCAAAAGCTCCAACCCGTCCGTCTGGGAAACTGTATCTTTTTCCAAAAATCTTCATCGGCACAAAGCCCGTGTCTTTGCTGACGGTGATACGATCTATGTTCTGGGGGGCAACAGGTTTTCATATGAAGGCTTTGAGGATGAAGGGAGGTACTGCGGTGAAGCTTATAACATCAACACCAAAAAGTGGGAGCTGGTTGCATTAAATGTCCAGGATTATTCTTTTTTTACTTGTGGTACGACCGCACTCGTGAAAGAGAAAGGTGAGACGAAGGTTGTATGTTACTCGGCCGATATGGGTTATTTGCTATTTTACAATGTCTATACGGATGATTTCGAATTTGAAGTTCATCCCCACTTTTGTTTAGGAGGCCCAAGCTTCCCTAATTTGGAGGCTGGGCTTGATAAGGATGACCTTATCATACTACTGGATGTGGTGACCAATGCTCGGGCTGTTATAAGCAACTCAACCCTGTATTGGTTCACCTATAGCTGTAACTTGTTTGGATATGATTTTTCTAAGAAAAGATGGTTTAAATCAGCAAGTGTTAAAGACAACTTGTGGAAAGAACTTACTCAGGATTCAGGATTATTATGATGAGCCATATCGTGAATTTCCAGTTTGGTTCACCCGTGTAATGAAAATTTCGTGGTGATTGCTCCTTTAGCCAATCAAAATTTGGGAGTGGCTTTCCTTGTTCGAGTGGCTTCCCTTGTTGTCTCCAAATGCCCAGACTCTTTAAACGTGTCGGTGGAGTTATGCAGCACTTTTTCTGTTAATCCTTATTTCACTCCTTTTGATGGGATTGCAATGTGAGTGCACTTTGTTTCTTATTCCTTACCCCTTCTATTTAATTACATAATGAGCATAAATGCGTTACCCAATTTGGCCTAGTTAAAAGTTCTATTAATAACCAAGGTCAAATGCCAAAGAATAGTTGTTGGCCTAGTTGAAAGTTCTATTATAAACCAACCAAGGTCAAATGCGAATAATAGCTGTTGTCACACCTGTTTTTCCACCACCCCGGATTAATACAGGGTGATTAGGGAGTTTTTCCAATTAAAGTGAAATTATTCAATTTTGGGATTTATTATTATTTCAGAGTCGCCACCCGAATTTTTTACGGTATTCCGGGACACCATTTATTTATTGAAATCCCAAACTGAGGAAATTTTGACTCTGTTTAAAATGTCTGCAAACCAGAAATCCGGATAAGGAATTGTGTTAACTCGGGAGAAGGTGTTAGACACTCCCGAATTCCTTGGTTTTAGCACGGTCGCCCAACTATTAATATTTGGACTAATTATCTAATTATTTACATATTTTAAACCTGTTGTGTTTTTATCCTTTTTTCACTTTTTAGCCGTTTTTAATATTTATGGATTTATCTTGAAATAAGTCACGATGGCGTGCACTTATTTGTTTTTGGACACATTATAACTACGCCACATGAAATGCACCCGCAATCACAACCTATGATTTTTATTATAGTTTGAAGTTGAAGACGGGGACATGAGTTGTCGCACATGAGTGTAGATTACGTGGTCAAGACTATGGTCATGACGGTTTTATAGTGCCTATTTGAGGCAATGTTCGATCATTCTTTAAGTTTTCTATTTTTGAAAGAGCGTTTTAGTTTTAAGATCGATTAGTACATTTATGGATTTATCTTAGACAAGTTACTATGGCGTACACTTGTTGTTTTTTATCACATGGCAAGAACGTCACATGAAATGCACCCGTGATTGCTATGTGTATTTTTATTAGTTGTTTAGAGTTAAGGGTCGGGGGCATGAGATGCCACTCCCGAGTGTAGTTTATTGTAATAATGAGATAATGATCAATTTTTATCAAGTTTCAAAGTAAAGGTGTTCATTCTACCTAAGGATTACCTAAAATGATGTTCAATAGCCTAAAGATAGCATGTTTTGGGCTATGGTCACATTGAGCCCCAAATTGTATCACTTTAGGCCATCCTAATTCAGCTCTCCTTGTAATAAAACTGCTAGTTCTGGAAAGAATTTTTGTTTTTTAACCAACAATGGCAAGTATGGGAATCAGAACGTCCCACATTCGTTCATATATGTACACTTAAGAAATTCAGATATCTAAATATGTTACTTGTTAATTCTGATACGGATGGGCAAGATGAAATCACTCTAGTTCTTCCAGAATTTTATGATTTCTAACAAACATCATACCAAAGGCGATCTTTATTTATTTAGAAACAGTAATCCTTATCAATTCTAAACAAACTAATCTCATGCTTCCAAAGAATTAAAGTTCGCACGTATGTATACGTTGATTTTCGTAGATTTACAAGACCCAAGATAAACTGAAGGTAATCTACTAATTCTATCCATGTTGAAACTCTACTGAATTTGAAATAAACATTTTTTTTCAATAAAAATCCAAACGGGGTGTTTATACAGGTTTTACATACGTTCTTAATATCATTTGCAGAACAGAAAAAATGTAAACTCGAAATTTCTGGAACATGAATAAAATTGAAATTAGGCGTACAGTCCAGTCTTAAATTACATTACAATGAAAGCTCAAGAAATACAGGGAGGGAGTTATAACTTGATTGCCACTATACACTTTCTACAATGAAAGAAACCATAAATAAAATTCTAACTAATTTGCTGACTCGAAACTCCCTTGAAGCCTTATGTTTGAGCCTTCTCTTTGGAATCTGTAAACACCCCAATTGATTGAGTGTTATGCAACTACCAGAACCAAACTGACCACGGAAAGGTCAATTTTAATTCCGATAATGCTTGTGTTCAAACCATATTACCTGGTAGAATTATTTACGCACTTTCTCAGGGTGAATGTGATCATAGGAGGATCAACTCACCTTTAGACTTGTCTTTTTTATACTTGGGACCTTTAGTCCATATTAATTCCTTAACTTGATTATTTAGGCGTTTCGAGAGGATACATTTGATCAGTATAAAGGATTGCAGATTTTCTCCTCTAGTGAGCCTTTGATTGTCCATTTTACATCCATTGAAAGGACAATTCCAGCAAGTTAATTATTGCTTAATTATATAGGCATTTTTAGGGGATGAATTTGACCATTCAAGGTTTCAAATTCCTCACCCTAATTCCCTTCTTAACTACATCCTTTATACTCTTTTGAGGGGTAAACTTCAGCCAACTAGTGTTTATGTACTACTATGGGGTGAATTTGACTATCAACCAGTCAAACTCATCTACCCTAGTGCTCATACTAACCTATCTAGAGACTTGCTTATTGACCAAAGAGACTCAATTGAAAGCATATTTTGTGCACTCTTAGGGAAAGAATCTGACCGTAGAAAAGGCAAGATTCAGTCATCCTAGTGCAGCTTGTCCTATCATTTTGAACTATGAATGTTAACTAAATGGTCATTAAACCACATACACCAACCAAAAAAATACCAATATCAAAACAGTATTTGTCACACTCACATGTTCATTATCATGCTAAGAAACATCTATAAAACCACATTTACATACAGTAGCAGAAAGAACCTTATTTATCAAGAACAACTAGCTTAAGCAATGAGTAAAAGAAGAGAGTTCCAATCCAGTTTCATTGAGAACAAAAAGAGTTAATACATACCTTTTTAAGAGAAAAGCAGCAGAAAATTTGACAAAATAAAGGTCAGATGCTAAAAACTAGAGATTGACACAGCAACTAACAGGAAATAAGACCAGTAGCAGAGAAGCCCAGAAAGTGAGAGCTTGGAAAACCAGAAATTTAAGCAAGACCAGCAAGAAAATAGATTTCAACCGGATAAACTTTTAAAACCCAGAAAAACCAGTCAGCTACCACCCAAGTTCAAGAATCCTGCTCTGTCGGGTCATTTGGTCTTCTCAGTTCCACTCGGGCATACTCTTTCATAGGCTCGACACAGGTGAAGAAAACCAGATCTTTTCAGATATTTCTATACCTAATCGAGTGTTCTTTCAATATAGGATTTCTATTGTGTGTGTGTATATGAAATTTCTGTATCCATATTTTCAGCAGGGCCCAAAGTTCAAAAAAAAAGTCCCCTGAATATGTAAAAAGAAAGTCTATTTATAGGATATTTGGGAATGGGATATTCTTTGGAATATTCCCCATCCAAAAGCTGAAAAACAACACTCAATAGTACATAGGGCAGCTGTCAACCCTATCTTTGGGACAGCTGCCCCTATTCTAGAACTTTCCTCTTTAGAAAATACCCTTTTAACCTTAAGAGCCTGATTTCCTAAACTGAGTTACCTAATCTACCCCTTAGAGTCCCTGAATTTACCATTGGGTAATCAAGGTTAAACTCACTTGGGTTATTATTTAACTCTAGCTACCTAACCCTTGTTATGTTCTTTAGGTGACTACTAGTTATTCTTAACTATGGCTGAGTCAAACTAGTTAAGGGTTAATTGATTAAGTTCCTATTAGTTAACTAGGTTTAGCTTGTCAATTAATGTGAGTCAATCAACTCAATTCCTAACCTAAGCTAACTGATTTGGCTTGGTTAATCCAAATCAATTACAAAAATCGGAAACTTGACTAACTATTAAGTCTAGGTTAACTAATTTGTTTTAGTTAATTAATCCTGAACTAACTAGACAGCTTTTAGGATTTAGTTAACTACTTAAGAGACTATTAGAGTAGGTTAACCTATTAAACAAGTGATTATAGGAAATTATTGCTAACTAAATTAAGTCTAGGTTGAACCATGATCATACACTGTTTTGNTATTAAAATCTGTTTAAGTTTCACTTGAGCCTAGGGGGAATTAGTTTGTTTAGGTTATTTGAATATGCCAATGTAACCTAAGAGTTGAAACTAAACCTATGATTAATTGGAGATTATCATCTAATTACAACTAAAAATGTGGGCAGCAAAATCAAACAACAACCTCAATCAATACCCAAGCAGACAACTACTACAATAAAGGCATATGAGTTCAGGGATTCAATTAACTAGTTACTTCATGTTCATTTCTTGACAAAAAATCCACAAACACACATACGCTTGAAAATCAGCAAAGAAAAGAAAAGTGAAACCTAATACTAATCTTGGTTACACGATAAGTAAAAAAAATACAAAACCTAAATAGATAAATCATGCAAAACAGTGATAAAGAATTCTTAAGCTAAATACATTTGGGGTTTTAAACTAAAAAAAGAAAATATGAACAGGTAAACGGATCAAACAACAATGATGTAATGAAGGAAAATAGTGAGTAAACTACGGCCTATTGATGCGTGGCTAGAATTCATGATTTTTAGCATCATATACCGTGCATTTTAGGTGTTTTAATGATAAAAATACACGTCATGTGTGCTTAATGGAGTTTATTTAATGTGCAGGTGAGTTGAAAATGGAATCCGAGCTAAATGAGAGCATAAACGTCGGAAAATATGTGCAAGAGTCGAAAAGGAAGAATCTGGGACAGGCCTAGAGTTACCCAGGCGTTAGAGCCAAAACGCCTGGGGATGCCTGGCGTTAGAGCCAAAACGCCTGGGGATGCCTGGCGTTACCCAGGCGTTAGAGCCATAACG